>OX336419.1:20768210-20862623 GCA_946903255.1 Schistosoma spindalis | reverse complement strand
CAAATGAGATTGACTTGTGCGTGTCGAGTGATCAATGAATGTTGTGTGATTGTGAAATTGTCAAGTGTGAATGTGCAGAGAGAGAGAGGAGAGAGAGGGAGAGGAGAGAGAGAGAGAGAATGTGTGTCAGACATGTTGTGAGGTGGAAACACAGACGGTGGACGAAGAGAGGAAGAGAGAGAAAGAGAGTGAGTCGGATAGACGGAGAGACAATATTGTGTGACGACCGACGTTGTTGTGAATGGAGAAGGAGATTGTGAGCGATGGTGATGTGAGAAGAGGGAATGTGGTGGATTGATGTAGATTTAAATATCAATATGTTTATATATCTGACTATATGTTTAGTTGGAGAGGGAATGTGTTATATGTAGAGGAATGTGATTGAAGCAGTTGGAGAATTGATAGTGAAATGTGTTTAATGTGTGATGTTTGATGGGTGTGTATGTGTAGAATGGAGGTGATATGAGGTGGTAGAGTGAGTGATTGTGTGAATAAGTGAGTAATGTAGTGAGCGAGTGAGTGAATGTGAGTGAATGTGAGTGACTGTGTTTCACAATGTGTGCGTGTGCACTAGTGTGTGTGCAAGTGAGTGAGTGAGTGAGTGAGTGAGTGAGTGTGTTAGAGAAATAGAGTGTTTGTGTGTAGTTGTACCGGATTGATGGTTCACTGGTGTGTGTCAGATAGTGGAAACAGAGTCAATATTCATTGAAGCAAATGAATGATGGGAGACTCAGTTTGTTGACCAGGTGTCTGGTTTTCCTCTTCATTGTCGTCACCTTCATTCACATCTACAAGGTGATTGATTGAAAACCGTGAGTCAAGTGGTCAATCCACACATGAATATTCCACTCGACAATGAAAGTAATCAAATGAGATTGACTTGTGCGTGTCGAGTGATCAATGAATGTTGTGTGATTGTGAAATTGTCAAGTGTGAATGTGCAGAGAGAGAGAGCGAGAGAGAGAGAGGGAGATAGTGATAGAGAGAGAGAGAGTGAGAGAATGTGTGTCAGACATGTTGTGAGGTGGAAACACAGACGGTGGACGAAGAGAGGAAGAGAGAGAAAGAGAGTGAGTCGGATAGACGGAGAGACAATATTGTGTGACGACCGACGTTGTTGTGAATGGAGAAGGAGATTGTGAGCGATGGTGATGTGAGAAGAGGGAATGTGGTGGATTGATGTAGATTTAAATATCAATATGTTTATATATCTGACTATATGTTTAGTTGGAGAGGGAATGTGTTATATGTAGAGGAATGTGATTGAAGCAGTTGGAGAATTGATAGTGAAATGTGTTTAATGTGTGATGTTTGATGGGTGTGTATGTGTAGAATGGAGGTGATATGAGGTGGTAGAGTGAGTGATTGTGTGAATAAGTGAGTAATGTAGTGAGCGAGTGAGTGAATGTGAGTGAATGTGAGTGACTGTGTTTCACAATGTGTGCGTGTGCACTAGTGTGTGTGCAAGTGAGTGAGTGAGTGAGTGAGTGAGTGAGTGTTAGAGAAATAGAGTGTTTGTGTGTAGTTGTACCGGATTGATGGTTCACTGGTGTGTGTCGGATTATCAAAACACAAACGATATATTTAGATGTCAATACAATTTTCGTTACTCACTTGTATCAATAGATTCTTCGTCTGCCTCTAGATTGTCTTCATCTTCATCCACATCTACAAGGTGATTGATTGAAAACCGTGAGTCAAGTGGTCAATCCACACATGAATATTCCACTCGACAATGAAAGTAATCAAATGAGATTGACTTGTGCGTGTCGAGTGATCAATGAATGTTGTGTGATTGTGAAATTGTCAAGTGTGAATGTGCAGAGAGAGAGAGAGCGAGAGAGAGAGAGGGAGATAGTGATAGAGAGAGAGAGAGTGAGAGAATGTGTGTCAGACATGTTGTGAGGTGGAAACACAGACGGTGGACGAAGAGAGGAAGAGAGAGAAAGAGAGTGAGTCGGATAGACGGAGAGACAATATTGTGTGACGACCGACGTTGTTGTGAATGGAGAAGGAGATTGTGAGCGATGGTGATGTGAGAAGAGGGAATGTGGTGGATTGATGTAGATTTAAATATCAATATGTTTATATATCTGACTATATGTTTAGTTGGAGAGGGAATGTGTTATATGTAGAGGAATGTGATTGAAGCAGTTGGAGAATTGATAGTGAAATGTGTTTAATGTGTGATGTTTGATGGGTGTGTATGTGTAGAATGGAGGTGATATGAGGTGGTAGAGTGAGTGATTGTGTGAATAAGTGAGTAATGTAGTGAGCGAGTGAGTGAATGTGAGTGAATGTGAGTGACTGTGTTTCACAATGTGTGCGTGTGCACTAGTGTGTGTGCAAGTGAGTGAGTGAGTGAGTGAGTGAGTGAGTGAGTGTGTTAGAGAAATAGAGTGTTTGTGTGTAGTTGTACCGGATTGATGGTTCACTGGTGTGTGTCAGATAGTGGAAACAGCGTCAATATTCATTGAAGCAAATGAATGATGGGAGACTCAGTTTGTTGACCAGGTGTCTGGTTTTCCTCTTCATTGTCGTCACCTTCATCCACATCTACAAGGTGATTGATTGAAAACCGTGAGTCAAGTGGTCAATCCACACATGAATATTCCACTCGACAATGAAAGTAATCAAATGAGATTGACTTGTGCGTGTCGAGTGATCAATGAATGTTGTGTGATTGTGAAATTGTCAAGTGTGAATGTGCAGAGAGAGAGAGAGAGAGAGAGAGAGAGAATGTGTGTCAGACATGTTGTGAGGTGGAAACACAGACGGTGGACGAAGAGAGGAAGAGAGAGAAAGAGAGTGAGTCGGATAGACGGAGAGACAATATTGTGTGACGACCGACGTTGTTGTGAATGGAGAAGGAGATTGTGAGCGATGGTGATGTGAGAAGAGGGAATGTGGTGGATTGATGTAGATTTAAATATCAATATGTTTATATATCTGACTATATGTTTAGTTGGAGAGGGAATGTGTTATATGTAGAGGAATGTGATTGAAGCAGTTGGAGAATTGATAGTGAAATGTGTTTAATGTGTGATGTTTGATGGGTGTGTATGTGTAGAATGGAGGTGATATGAGGTGGTAGAGTGAGTGATTGTGTGAATAAGTGAGTAATGTAGTGAGCGAGTGAGTGAATGTGAGTGAATGTGAGTGACTGTGTTTCACAATGTGTGCGTGTGCACTAGTGTGTGTGCAAGTGAGTGAGTGAGTGAGTGAGTGAGTGAGTGAGTGAATGAGTGAGTGAGTGTGTTAGAGAAATAGAGTGTTTGTGTGTAGTTGTACCGGATTGATGGTTCACTGGTGTGTGTCAGATAGTGGAAACAGCGTCAATATTCATTGAAGCAAATGAATGATGGGAGACTCACTTTGTTGACCAGGTGTCTGGTTTTCCTCTTCATTGTCGTCACCTTGATTCACATCTACAAGGTGATTGATTGAAAACCGTGAGTCAAGTGGTCAATCCACACATGAATATTCCACTCGACAATGAAAGTAATCAAATGAGATTGACTTGTGCGTGTCGAGTGATCAATGAATGTTGTGTGATTGTGAAATTGTCAAGTGTGAATGTGCAGAGAGAGAGAGAGAGAGAGAGAGAGAGAGAATGTGTGTCAGACATGTTGTGAGGTGGAAACACAGACGGTGGACGAAGAGAGGAAGAGAGAGAAAGAGAGTGAGTCGGATAGACGGAGAGACAATATTGTGTGACGACCGACGTTGTTGTGAATGGAGAAGGAGATTGTGAGCGATGGTGATGTGAGAAGAGGGAATGTGGTGGATTGATGTAGATTTAAATATCAATATGTTTATATATCTGACTATATGTTTAGTTGGAGAGGGAATGTGTTATATGTAGAGGAATGTGATTGAAGCAGTTGGAGAATTGATAGTGAAATGTGTTTAATGTGTGATGTTTGATGGGTGTGTATGTGTAGAATGGAGGTGATATGAGGTGGTAGAGTGAGTGATTGTGTGAATAAGTGAGTAATGTAGTGAGCGAGTGAGTGAATGTGAGTGAATGTGAGTGACTGTGTTTCACAATGTGTGCGTGTGCACTAGTGTGTGTGCAAGTGAGTGAGTGAGTGAGTGAGTGAGTGAGTGAGTGAGTGTTAGAGAAATAGAGTGTTTGTGTGTAGTTGTACCGGATTGATGGTTCACTGGTGTGTGTCAGATAGTGGAAACAGCGTCAATATTCATTGAAGCAAATGAATGATGGGAGACTCAGTTTGTTGACCAGGTGTCTGGTTTTCCTCTTCATTGTCGTCACCTTCATTCACATCTACAAGGTGATTGATTGAAAACCGTGAGTCAAGTGGTCAATCCACACATGAATATTCCACTCGACAATGAAAGTAATCAAATGAGATTGACTTGTGCGTGTCGAGTGATCAATGAATGTTGTGTGATTGTGAAATTGTCAAGTGTGAATGTGCAGAGAGAGAGAGAGAGAGAGAGAGAATGTGTGTCAGACATGTTGTGAGGTGGAAACACAGACGGTGGACGAAGAGAGGAAGAGAGAGAAAGAGAGTGAGTCGGATAGACGGAGAGACAATATTGTGTGACGACCGACGTTGTTGTGAATGGAGAAGGAGATTGTGAGCGATGGTGATGTGAGAAGAGGGAATGTGGTGGATTGATGTAGATTTAAATATCAATATGTTTATATATCTGACTATATGTTTAGTTGGAGAGGGAATGTGTTATATGTAGAGGAATGTGATTGAAGCAGTTGGAGAATTGATAGTGAAATGTGTTTAATGTGTGATGTTTGATGGGTGTGTATGTGTAGAATGGAGGTGATATGAGGTGGTAGAGTGAGTGATTGTGTGAATAAGTGAGTAATGTAGTGAGCGAGTGAGTGAATGTGAGTGAATGTGAGTGACTGTGTTTCACAATGTGTGCGTGTGCACTAGTGTGTGTGCAAGTGAGTGAGTGAGTGAGTGAGTGAGTGAGTGAGTGAGTGTGTTAGAGAAATAGAGTGTTTGTGTGTAGTTGTACCGGATTGATGGTTCACTGGTGTGTGTCAGATAGTGGAAACAGCGTCAATATTCATTGAAGCAAATGAATGATGGGAGACTCAGTTTGTTGACCAGGTGTCTGGTTTTCCTCTTCATTGTCGTCACCTTCATTCACATCTACAAGGTGATTGATTGAAAACCGTGAGTCAAGTGGTCAATCCACACATGAATATTCCACTCGACAATGAAAGTAATCAAATGAGATTGACTTGTGCGTGTCGAGTGATCAATGAATGTTGTGTGATTGTGAAATTGTCAAGTGTGAATGTGCAGAGAGAGAGAGAGAGAGAGAGAGAGAGAATGTGTGTCAGACATGTTGTGAGGTGGAAACACAGACGGTGGACGAAGAGAGGAAGAGAGAGAAAGAGAGTGAGTCGGATAGACGGAGAGACAATATTGTGTGACGACCGACGTTGTTGTGAATGGAGAAGGAGATTGTGAGCGATGGTGATGTGAGAAGAGGGAATGTGGTGGATTGATGTAGATTTAAATATCAATATGTTTATATATCTGACTATATGTTTAGTTGGAGAGGGAATGTGTTATATGTAGAGGAATGTGATTGAAGCAGTTGGAGAATTGATAGTGAAATGTGTTTAATGTGTGATGTTTGATGGGTGTGTATGTGTAGAATGGAGGTGATATGAGGTGGTAGAGTGAGTGATTGTGTGAATAAGTGAGTAATGTAGTGAGCGAGTGAGTGAATGTGAGTGAATGTGAGTGACTGTGTTTCACAATGTGTGCGTGTGCACTTGTGTGTGTCTGTGTGTCTGAATGTGTTTATAATATAAATCGATTGTTTGTTAGTCGTTATGGTGATTTTTGATTTGTCAATATTAATTTTTTATTTTTATATATTTTATTTCTTTTTTATCTTTTTTTTTTCGTTTTCATCATAGTTTATTTTTTTAATTATTTTTATTCAATGAATTTAATGCTTACCATTTAATCCTCTTTTGTTCATCATTTTGATATTGTCATTTACATCATATTGATATGGTTTAGTTTGAATAAATAAAATTGTAATATAAATAATAGAAATAAATGAAGGAGATGCATTTTGTTCTCTATTTGATATTTCTATGTATAATATAGAATTGTTTTTGATTTGTCTCTTCTCTCTATTGAACTATAGATAAGTGATATAGATAGATAGATAGATAGATAGATGGATATATTGAAGTGAAAACATATTCATTCAATAATAGAATAATGAAATAAATTACTTTATATTAAATTATTATTGAAATCTAAAATGTTATTGAATAGATCTTATATCTTTACTGTACTACGACTACGACTGCTACGACTACGACTACCACTACTACTACGAATACAACTACGACTACTACTACTACGACTACCACTACTACTACGAATACAACTACGACTACTACTACTACGACTACCACTACTACTACGACTACGACTAGTACTACGAATACAACTACGACTACTACTACGACTACCACTACTACTACGACTACGACTGCTACGACTACGACTACGACTACGACTACTACTACTATTACCACCAACACTACTACGACTACTACTACTAGTAATACTACTACTATCAATACTACTACTACTAATATTACTACTACCAATGCTACTTCTGAGGCGCAGTATAATATTTCGTATTATTAAATTTCAATTGATCTCTTTTATATCTTTGTCATATTCCATTACTGTTATTACTATTATTTTATTATATTTCCTAAATTTATTATGAAAGATCTACAGACAACGAATTCAATCCTAATTATATTTCGTTAATGATTTCTATTCTATATACTATAGAAATGATAATTTTTGAATAATAGAGAATAAATATTGAAATAATCGTCTATTATCGATGATTAAAATATCTAGTTAACAACTAAGAACTATATAGTAAATACTTGATTGATTAAAATATCGATTAATTATATCAAACTTTGTTATTATTATTATTATTATTGTTATTTTTCTTTGTTTGTGTACGAATCAATATCTGTTTTTATTCTTTTCTCTGTTGTCAGACATTTCATTTTCAATTAGTTATATACTCTTGTTATGAGCTACTTATATTCATATAAGTAGTATATAATGATAGTGCCACCAAATGCCCTGGTACGGTCGAGAATGGGGAGAGTCCGCTCTCCCTCTCCAAATGCTCTCACATGGCCATGCGTATATAGCCTCTGCCAAGGAAGTCCTACTCACTGCCTTCTCGTGGCACCGGTGTTGTTTACAAAAATGAGAGGACGAAAAGCGAATGTCCGGCGCTTTAACTGGATCCCAAACCAATGGTGCACATGGGCTAGCTCCAGTATCCTGAAGGAACAAATGGCGTATGAACCAATCGTTGGTCACCGGCTACCATGGGACTGCATCTCCTTACGATGCTCCACTGCCTTGTGGGTCAGCCATTCAGGTCGAAGGCTCGGGGTGTGGCCCCCTAAGAAAACCACCTGCTTCGGTTTGGGCACCCGGGTAGTATCACAGCCCTCACACAAATCAATTGAGATTCGTGTGCGCATATGTACTTGGTGCCTCTCTGTACCTATACTTATGTGTTAAAATAAAATAAAATAAAAATATAATGATAATCATGAATAGAATGTATTTCAATAGAAGATCAAAAAGGAAAGAATGAAACGATAAAAGTAATTAGTATAAAAATTCAGGATTAATGAAATGTGAAACGATAAGCTGATAGTTATAAAATAAACAGGAAGAATTTATGACAATGAATTGATTTTCTTTTTTATTTCTTAAAGTATCCTTATTTGGATTCCTATTCACTATTATACTACTTAGGTCTGATGATATTAGTAGTATACATCAGAACTTATCGTACTTCTATTGAGACTTGTTTAGCAAACTGACGTATTACAACAATATTACACCAACAAAAAAAAAAATAACGAGACCAGTAACAAGATATTCTTGATAAATTTTAAAAATCATTATATGAATTTTGACACTTTTTAGAGTCAATGTTTCTTGTATTAACTAATATTAGATGTCAGTCAGTCTGTTAGTCAGTTACAACGTAGAACCAGGCATATATGTGCATCGGTTCAAGTTGCTATAACCCATTAGCACAGCAAAATGACCACCAAATTCATAGAAGCAATCAACTCAATGGTGTAATATATAAAGGCAAGATTGTATATATAGACATAGTAAAGGAAGAAAGAATTAGTTCGTAGAAAGAAAGATATGAGATAATTTTAGTGTCATAGTTTAAGGGAAGACGGACAGTATTTGCACCTACTTCATTGTGGTCGATTTTGAGCCATGTCACCAAGAGTCTCCAACCATTGGTTACAATAGTCAAGCGGACTCCAATCAAGTAGTGTAGATCTATCAATATAGTTCAGATTAGAAGTTAGTGACTTCAAGCACTGATGCCATGTTTTGGTTTGGCTGCCCCTAACTTTCTTTCAACCATCCACAACACCAGTTAGCATTGCGCCTCTTAATAATCAATGTTCAGGCATACGCAACATGTAGCCTAACCATCTCAGACGATGAAGATTCATAACCTCATCAACTGATTTACCATCATTCCCTAATAACTTATATCTGTCTAACCTCACTATTACTAACGTGGTGATCCCAGCAGATGCGAGCAATATTTCTAAGGAATCTATAGTCAAATACTAGTAGCTTACGAGTACCTTCAACTCTTAATGATCACGTTTCGCAGCCGTAAAGTAGAACAGAACAAACTGACGCACAGTAAATATTAGATGTAAGGAGTAGTAGTTTAAGTAACTTTAAAAATAGTTTTCTGATATCAAATATATAAAAAAAGAATGATGAAAATTGATTCAATTATTTAGTGAATACATTACTATGAAACGAAGTGAATCTTAATAGTTAATGAATACAAATTCTATTGGTTTGTTTTTTTTATTGTTGTTTTCTTTGGGGGGTGGGGTGGGAGAGGGGATCAACTAATCCAGTGCTTTCAGGTTTTCCATAGTGATCTAGCTTCAATTGACTACTAATGATGTCAAGTATTTAAAATAACTATAATATCCACAAAATCCCCCTTTCTGATATTAATACTTATGAACAGATTTTTTATTAGTCAAATTTATTTAGTTAAAATCAAAATCTTTATCAATAGTTACAAACATAGTGACATAGTTAACATTGATCATTATGTAAGTCATAATTATATCCATTGAAGCTAAACCACCATGGAAAACCTGAAAGCACTGGACGACTGTTTCTTCTTAGTTACTGATTTCAAGAGATATTTCCTAGAGTTGTAGTCAGAAGCAATGACCAGTGGAATTCAACAGAGTATGTTGTAAGATAATAACTCATTGAAGACAATATTGAACATTGGCTCAATGTTATGAATTAGTTGAATTTAGACATTAACACCGTTGGATATCGATCGGCTCAGTGGTGTAGATGTTAAGCGTTCGCGTACGAGACTGATAGATCTTCAGTTCGAATCTCGCGGGACGGAATGTGGAATTCTGAGGAGTCTCCTATTAGGTCGAAACAGCCAATGCAGTGCTTCTAGGTTTCCAGTGGTGGTTTAACATCAATCAATTCATGATGCCAATCAATAACGTAATAACCTTCATAATCCTATACTGACAAATATAATCTATCTGATATTGGATGATTTAGCCTTTTTATCACATAATGATTCCATATATAGAATTAAATTAGTATCCAGAGATAGGTAATAATGGGATTTGTTATTAAACAATGATTATGTAATGTAAAATCTCTTACATAAAAAAACATGAGTCTGATACTTAGCAGCTTAGACGTAATAACTCTGACTTATAAAACTTAGTAACTAAAGTTGCAAACATAATTCAACACATCCATTTCTGGATATTCGAAAGACTAACTAGAATGAAATGTAAGTCAACCATATTTTACAGCAAGAGCAGCATCTCTACAAGTGAAGAACTTCTGGAACTCAAAACAACTGTCTGTCAACCAACACCAGTCACCATTTTCAATACAAATGTCAAGACAGTTTTACTGTATGCGGCAGAAACTTGGAGAACTACGAAAGTTATCATCCAAAAGATACAAGTATTTGGTAACAGTTGTCTATGCAAAATACTTCGGATATGTTGGCCAGACACTATCAGCAACAACCTACTATGGGAGAGAACAAACTAGATCACAGAGGATGAAGAAATCATGAAGAAGCGCTGGAAGTGGATAAGACACACATTGAAGAAAGCACTAATCTGTGTCACAAGACAAGCCCTCACATGGAATCCTCAAAGTCGTAGGAGGAGAGGAAGACCGAAAAACGCATTATGTTGAGAAATGGAGACAGACATGAGAAGAAGAATGAATAACAATACCATAGAAGTTGAAAGGAAGGTCCAGGACAAAGTGGATTGGAGAATGCTGGTCGGTGGTGGCCTATGTTCCACTGGGAGTAACAGACATAAGCTAGTAAGTAAGTAAGTAAGTAAGTTAGTAAGTAAGTAAGTAATCGAACGTTAAATATTATTGCTTTACATGAAATGAACAAATAACAGTCAACAACTTCTCTTTTTCTTATTAAATTTCATAAATTTATCAATTTGATTGAACACCCTAAAACACAATAAGCATCATTCAATTTGAAAAAATCTTTTGATGGTAGAGATTTGTACCTCAAATAAATGATCTTTATAGAGTGTTGTTCTCTGAATTGGCTGGTTTTTAGTCATAGAGCTTTCATCGTTCTTCTGAACAAAATTATCAGCACAAACTTCAAACTTCTACTTGAAATTCATGTTGATGATTTCATTCAGATAAAATGATGTAAGCTCCATGACTATAAACTATCCAACTCAAAGAACAAAACTCCACCAAGATCTATTCATAATATATATATTCAATAAAAATGAATACTGATACTTACTTATTATCTTGTATACGTTTCACTATTCTTTATACATTGTGAATTTTTTTGTGTTATTTATATCAAATTTAAACAAATCATAAATGATTTAATCAAATGTCAATTATCAATATTTACATTGGATATAAGTTTAATCCACCACAACAACCAGCACCACCACCACCACCACCACCACCACCACAACAACAACAACAACACTGATCTTTTGTGTATAATCAACATAATTGATGGATGGACAAAGATGAGTAGAAATTTCACTGAATTTTCTGATTAGTAAACGAACAATCTCTATAGACACACTGATTGTCACACACATACAAAAAAAAAATCTACAAACAAGCTCAATAGTAGTTAGTAGTGGAATTTAGTTTGATGTGCGTTTCGTCCTATTTTGGACTCGTCAACTGAATGAACCTACAGCTCATAGTTGATATTCATTCTAGAGCTCAAACTCATTACCGTTCGTTTTAAACATCATCGCATTATCCACTTAGATACTGAGTCCTAATAGCCGATTTCTTGTGTAATGAGGTGAAGTTTTAAATTCAATTGGCATTGTTTACTTGAAACTTTTCATTGATATTTAGGACTGGTCAATTGATCAGTCTCTTATTGGCATATGTACATACTGTGCGTATTGCCTCAATATAGCCTTAATTCAAAAGCATTATATACAAAGATGGATAGCGGCTAGCAATGGGATCTACAATGCGTGTTTTGTTCTATTTTGGACTCGTCAGTTAATAAGGCACGGATCAAAGGAGAGATTCACTACCAAGTAAATTTAAAAATAGATTTAGTACAGAGGATTATAGAGATTAACTCGAGCTGATTAAAATCAGATTGGGGAATAATTTAAGAATCTGTAGCATATCAACTGATAGATCACTGTGTACTTGTCGATTCAATATCTGTCTAATACTTTTTGGTGTTGATTGGATTCTATCAATCTAGATACAATATTATAACTCGGCATGTAGTTTTCCTAGAGTTAGTACTGGTCCTAAAACAAGGTAAAAGAGGAGGATTGGACATGGAGAGTGCAACCACATTCTGTAAAACACTAACTTGCGATTAAAAAAAAAAACGCTGACCCAGATACGATACGGCAATTAGTCTCACTGACTGGACATCATGTACATTGAGTTGAGATGTAATTAGTGGTTGGTGGTCGTCAACAGGAAATCCTCTATTGGTTTTGTGTTATATACAATCCATCAGTAAGCAACAGAACGACTAGACAAATCTCTACATATCAACTGGGTAATCAATCAGTAGACAGTGGTTTCAAAATTAGTACTTTTAAGTTACTACAACCAGTACAAGTTGTAGACCACAAGTATAGGTGACATGGTGAGATATAATACATATACAATTAAAATATTACCGACATTAAAAAGGAGGAATAGTTGGTGTTGGATATTCATTTGACATCTGAACATCGAGCAAACATGGAACAGAATATAATCAGTTACTCTGACTTTTTTCAAATGCCATCGAAACAATGATGGATCATAGGACAATTTAGATTCCCGAATTCAGGAGATTTACTCAAATTTATAGACTGCTGATTCAACAGAATAATTTCGTCACTAGATGACAAAATAAAATAATAAAGTTATTTATTGTGATAACATATAGAGAATACAAAACGACTGAAGTTAACTAATAGTTAACTACAGTGACAAGAAACATAAATTCATTCATTTAGTCATCATATAAGTCTACTTAGAGATGGATTTCATATGTATCGAACATATATCATCACAATCTGTCTATCAAATAATATACTGCATGGAACTCATCTCCCTCTAGTTTTAAGTTATGACACGATAGACTAACTAATTCAACTCTCAGTCTAGAAATACAACAGTCCAAATTGACACTAACAGTCATGTCCAGAGAGACAAAAACTATTCTATTACCAAATTGGTTGACCAAGCAAAATGACTGACAGCGAAGATGAAACATTGTTGATTGTCATCAACACTTCAATTCCTTATTCACATCAATCAACATTGATAGATAGTAACAATGTTATATGTTAGTTCTGAAATATCACTATTTATTGGGAAATGTAATGTTCAAGAGTGGTCTCAATGCTGTAGTAGAATGATTGACACACTATTTTAGTATGGTTCGATAACATGAAATCAATCAATTAAGACCGAAACAACAACTATCTAGAAGAAGCTGCTTTTCTTAAAGTCACAGTTCGAAATCAACATTGTCAGTGAAATAATCACACAAAATGAAAAAGAGTAATTTATATAACATTTAAGACAATCAAACTGGATAGAGTATTCTATAACCATCCGACAATATAAACCATCAATTATGACAGACTAACTAAATTCACAGCATCAATCCAACTGCATCTATGGAGTCAGTTATGTTCAGTTCAATCTGATGTTCATCAGGTCACAACTCAACACAGAATCTGTGTCGTTAGATATCGATCTGATGAAATAGCCTTACCAATTACAGGAGTGAATAGATCGATGATGGCTAGGTTAGAAAACTTCCGATTTATAACCAGAGAAAATACTGACGTCAATAGAAAGATTTTATCGTCTTTGTGATACAATTTGTTGTACTGGATTGGAGTCGCAATTTTCACCAATAATGACATCCCTGTCGAATATATTCACCTCTATGCCAACATTTCGGAAGCTTAACATCTCTTTTACACAACATACAACATACGTAACGTTCTACAGTCACTAAGTTCAACACATAATATGAACATGTTTCAATGAGAATGTGTTAACCGATGCATTTGAACTGACTGTTCACGAAACAAACACCGAAATAACTGAACGTATATTGTGTAATGAGTCTGTCGGTAGGTAGTATTGGCAATCTAGAAACGTCGCGACATACGAACAACGAAACCGAGTAAATGAACCAATGTTATTATTATTAATATTATTACTATTGGTAATTGAACTAATATTACTATTATTATTATTATCATTAATACTAGTAATAATACTATCAATAATTTCAATACTGCCACTAACATTCATATTAATACTAGCACTAATACTACTGCTACTACTACAAATAAGACCACCACAACAACAAATAATACTACTACTAAAACTACTGTGGTATGTACTGGTGACGTCGATAGATTCAAGTACTATGTATCATCAATCGAAAGTGAAATAACTGGTGGCAGAAGGTTAAGAAGAAAATGAAAACAGTGGATGATTCGTGAGGGAACGAAAGATCAACGAAGTGTGAGACGATTGATTGACTTCGTGAAATGAAGTATTTATTGTATGGTTTTCAGATTTTATCATGTGACTTATGTTCAGATACATTTAATTATATCTATTGCTGTTCTCGTTCATCACACTACTACTCGTACTACTATTATTACTACAACAACAACAATTAATACTACTACTAGTAATACTACTAATATTACAACTACAACAACCACTACTACAAGTACAACAACAACAAATACTACCACTAATATAATTACAACAACTTCTACTACTAGTACTACTAATAATACTATTATTACGACTACTAATACGAACACTACTAATACTACAATTACGACTACAACTACTACTACTAGTACTAATGCAACTACTGCTACAACTGATACTGCTACGACTACTACTACTAATACTACTACTACTACTACCACAGAAATACATTTCAATTCCAATCGTTTAATTACATATTGTGCATCCAATGTGTTCATGTCGACGAATGCTCTTTCCTCACAACATCACACATCATACTAGAACATATTCAAAACAAATGGATCATCTACAACATTTCGGAATCGCCAAACGCACAGAAAATATTTCCCTTCATATTGAATAGAAATGACCATTTACATACATGATGTATACACATCGGTCAATTACTAAAATACACATGTAGAAGAAGCTGCAGTGTTGAGGAAGTGTTTCTATGAAAACATTCAATTTCAATGATATAATTTGTTTTTAAATCATCTTACATCTACATTGTTCATTGCAGTCCAACGATTGAACTGGTGAAAATAGTAGATTAGTGAATACATGAATTGAAAGTGGTCCATATATGATCTTTTCAAAAGAATATATCACACGACCACACACACAGAAACTGCAGTCCACTGTCAATCATCACATCAACACGATCAATTACAACGTAGGTCATCATAACAATAAGAAGTAATTCTGATTGACAATGCTGTGTATCATTGTCAATTTGATGGATTCTATTCATAAACACTAGAAAAGTATACAAATCACTTTTACTTTAAATAATTCAGTAATTAGTTTTAGTTCTGTTATAATTCAATATAGAATATGTTCATTGAAAGAAAACATTCTATGAAGTATAAGAGAACTGATCAAGTAATCATATTCACAATAATGAATATTTTTCACACAATATCAATCTCAATGAAATAGGTCAAATTGTTGTCGACAAGATACATCTAATTCACAAGGATAAATATAAACACCCTATAGTCTATCAAAGTTATTTCCGATTCTCTTTAAATTAACCAATTTTGTTTTGTATATCTCTTATACATTTAATGATTGGCATTGCTTTGTAGTGTGTACTTGTGTGATTGTGTGCATTCTGTTTGAATACACCTATGTACATAGATATGGATGCATACTGCTAAGGAGTCCTACAGTAGAATGAAACGGCCATCCATTGTTTTCAGGTTTCTCATGATGGTCTCGCTTCAATTGAATCGTCATCCTAACCATTAAATATTACTATAATACTCATAAAATCTCTTCTGATATTATTCTATGAAATTGTCTGAATCTTTTTACAGAAATGTTTTATTGATTGTTTATTTTAGGATTGTTCAATTGATAGTAATCATCATGATAAACTTTAATGTAGTTGACCAGTGTTCAGAAAGTGTTATTAGTTGACATAAATACTGACAACAACCACCATCACCACCACCACCGCTGAAATAAACAACATCATAGAGGGGTGATAAAGTATGAATTTGGTGAAGAATTATTGGAATGATCAATAGGACTGAGTGTTATCCGACAGTGTTAATGTCTAACTTCAACTAATCCACAAACTTATGCTATCGTTCACTATTGTCATCAGTGAGTTACTATCTCATAAGAGACCCATTTGAACTCCACTATTTGGATGTCAATTCACTGGTCTAATGGTATTGAAAAAGATGACTATGTTAATATAAGCACAAAGGGAACTGTCAAATAACAGCTTACAATATTAGATTCATGTATATATTTTAACATAATGTTAGTTATCTTTCAAGTGATAAACCTGTAAATAGATTTTATGATATTATTCTTTAATCATCATGAAACATATTCAAAAAAACATAATGTTATATCTCATTGAGTATAGCCTATGTAATTAGATTCAAAGGAATAGTCAATGTAATATATATACAAGAAAGTACACCACAATGGAAAACATGAAAGCACTGGATGGACTTTTTTTGTCTTACTATGACACTCCTTAACAGTGCACATTCACGATCTCATTTCATAGAAACAAGTTTCTGTATTGTAGTGAATAACAACACCAGCAGAGACAATCGAATGTATCATCTAACACAAACTTATAGAACTTGTTAATAAAATCTAACAATCATATAGTGAATGCTTAATTTACAAAATGTCCATTGATTATCACATAATAAGTCAGAGTTTCGTTTATTCTTGAATTTTTATACAAATTACATTCTGTTTCCATTCTTTACTGTTTGATCTTCTTGTCACTATGCTGCCAGACTTTCTGTTCACGACTAACAGCATATAGTACTTATGTCAATATAAGTAGCATACACCACAGTATCAACTTCATGCATGAAAAGAGAGACATTTTCGAAAGTGTATTTTCTCTCATTGAAACTAATCACAATTTATGCTTGTGTGTGTGTGTGTGCATATTAGTTACATAATCCTAGAAATTATTATTATTATTATTATTATTATTATTATTTCATCAAAAGTATTTGATGAAAGAGAGAGAGAGAGATATCCATATCTATGTACATAGGTGTATTCAAACAGAATGCACACAATCACACAAGTACACACTACAAAGCAATGCCAATCATTAAATGTATAAGAGATATACAAAACAAAATTGGTTAATTTAAAGAGAATCGGAAATAACTTTGATAGACTATAGGGTGTTTATATTTATCCTTGTGAATTAGATGTATCTTGTCGACAACAATTTGACCTATTTCATTGAGATTGATATTGTGTGAAAAATATTCATTATTGTGAATATGATTACTTGATCAGTTCTCTTATACTTCATAGAATGTTTTCTTTCAATGAACATATTCTATATTGAATTATAACAGAACTAAAACTAATTACTGAATTATTTAAAGTAAAAGTGATTTGTATACTTTTCTAGTGTTTATGAATAGAATCCATCAAATTGACAATGATACACAGCATTGTCAATCAGAATTACTTCTTATTGTTATGATGACCTACGTTGTAATTGATCGTGTTGATGTGATGATTGACAGTGGACTCCAGTTTCTGTGTGTGTGGTCGTGTGATATATTCTTTTGAAAAGATCATATGTGGACCACTTTCAATTGATGTATTCAATAATCTACGATTTTCACCAGTTCAATCGTTGGACTGCAATGAACAATGTAGATGTAAGATGATTTGAAAACAAATTATATCATTGAAATTGAATGTTTTCATAGAAACACTTCCTCAACACTGCAGCTTCTTCTACATGTGTATTTTAGTAATTGACCGATGTGTATACATCATGTATGTAAATGGTCATTTCTATTCAATATGAAGGGAAATATTTTCTGTGCGTTTAGCGATTCCGAAATGTTGCAGATGATCCATTTGTTTTGAATATGTTCTAGTATGTTGTGTGAAGTTGTGAGGAAAGAGCATTCGACCGACATGAACAAATCGGATGCACAATATGTAATTAGACGATTGGAATTGAAATATATTTCTGTGGTAGTAGTAGTAGTATTAGTAGTAGTAGTCGTAGCAGTATCAGTTGTAGCAGTAGTTGCATTAGTACTAGTAGTTGTAGTTGTAGTCGTAGATGTAGTATTAGTAGTGTTCGTAGTAGTAGTCGTAATAATAGTAGTATTAGTAGTACTAGTAGTAGAAGTTGTTGTAATTATATTAGTGGTAGTATTTGTTGTTGTTGTACTAGTAGTAGTGGTTGTTTAAGTTGTAATATTAGTAGTATTACTAGTAGTAGTAGTAGTTGTTGTTGTAGTAATAATAGTAGTACGAGTAGTAGTGTGATGAACGAGAACAGCAATAGATATAATTAAATGTATCTGAACATAAGTCACATGATAAAATCTGAAAACCATACAATAAATACTTCATTTCACGAAGTCAATCAATCGTCTCACACTTCGTTGATCTTTCGTTCCCTCACGAATCATCCACTGTTTTCATTTTCTTCTTAACCTTCTGCCACCAGTTATTTCACTTTCGATTGATGATACATAGTACTTGAATCTATCGACGTCACCAGTACATACCACAGTAGTTTTAGTAGTAGTATTATTTGTTGTTGTGGTGGTCTTATTTGTAGTAGTAGCAGTAGTATTAGTGCTAGTATTAATATGAATGTTAGTGGCAGTATTGAAATTATTGATAGTATTATTACTAGTATTAATGATAATAATATTAATAGTAATATTAGTTCAATTACCAATAATAATAATAATAATAATAATAATAATAATAACATTGGTTCATTTACTCGGTTTCGTTGTTCGTATGTCGTCATTAGGTTAATTTCAAGATAACTAGAAATTCGCGACTTTTCTAGATTGCACTACAGCAGTGAAACCACCTTTGAACATTACATTTCCTAATAAATAGTGATATTTCAGCACAATCATATGATATTGTTACTATCTATCATAGTTGATTGATGTTGTGGTGTGTGCTACTTATGTAAATATAAGTAGTATATGATGTTAGTTGTGAACAGAATGTCTGGTCGCAGAGAGACTAGAAGATCGAACAGTAAAGAATGAAGACAGAATGCAATTTGTAAGAAAATTCAAGAACAAAGGAAACTCTAAGTTATTTGAGACAAATAATGGACATTTTGCAATTCGAGTATTTGATATATGGTTGTTACATTTTACTAACTCGTTCTGTAATTTGTTGTGAAATACATTCGACTGTTCCTCACTCGTTTTCTGTTTACTACAATGTGAATAAGGAATTGAAGTATTGATGATGAACAAAGGGTACTATTTTTCGAGAACAATGTTTCATCTTCTTTGTCAGTCATTTTGCTTGGTCAACCAATTTTGTAATAGAATAGTTTTTGTCTCTCTGTCTATGACTGTTAGTGTCAATTTGGACTGTTGTATTTCTAGACTGAGAGTTGAATTAGTTAGTCTATCGTGTCATAACTTAAAACTAGAGGGAGATGAGTTCCATGCAGTATGTTATTTGACAGACAGATCGTGATGATATATGTTCGGTACATATGAAATCCATCTCTAAGTAGACTTATATGATGACTTAATGAATGTGTTCCATTTTTCAGTATAGTAAACTTTTGTTTTTGCGTGTAACCTAAAATTAGTTTATTCATTCTCTTCTTCCACCAAAGAAAACTCTATTTCAGTGGTAATCCATAAGAAATGAACAAATTATATGAATGCAGTTTGTCACTGCCACTAAAGTGGATTTATTCACATTGGTAGTTGCCTTATCCTAAATTTAGCTATACACAAACATACCATGAAATCTCTCAACACTGTTCGTGACTTGGGCTTAAGATATAGCAACAGTTTGAACTTTTCTGAGCACATTGCATCTCAACTATCCAATGCTAGAAAGCTTAACGGATTCATAATGATAAACTTCAATAACATCGAATGTAGATTATTACTGCACAAATAATTTATCTTATCTATTCTTGAATATAATACTTAAGTTTATAGTAATTTTAGGCATAATGACCTTATTAAGATTGACTTATAACATCCCAAGCACTTAAAACCCACTTGAATACTCACATAAACTCAGTCCTAATATAAACCTTAGGGTAACATCCAGAAATTAGAGGCACGGCATACCGTAATTGGTTGTAGGTACACCTGCATTTTATGAAGTTGTAGTGACCTACTTTTGTCAACAGAACGCGATTGGTTCGATGAAAACAATTATTATTATAACCAATTGTACCAGTGATTGTTTTATTGTGCTCGTTTGTTTAACTGTGCTAATAACAGCCATTTTGGTCTTCCATCGTATTCCATTGCTTCTACGCGGTTTTCGACTACGCACGTATCTTTTCTTGCCGATCGCATCTGTACTCCTTTGGCACGATCTCGGTATTCTTTCGATACCACGAGATTGCCAACAAATATATTACGACTACTACTATCATCTGCCTTCTGATTTTTGGCCTACCGGAATCTTATTGGTCTATTGGCAAGTAGTCTGGTAGCGGTGTTCATAGTCCAGCTCAACTCGACACCACGCTACATTTGGTGAGCCAAATTTTGGAACACGCCTCAACTTCGGTCAAATCTTCTGCAACTGGTGAACTTACATCTACGACCACTTGGCAATCGCAACCAAACCTTCCAAAGAAGTCAATTTTGGTGAGTCTATCGCTTATCTATCCACGTCTGTCATATATTTTCATATTAATTTTTAACATATAATATATTTGACATGACGGATAACGATAAGAATAGTATTAACGTAATAGACTCTGACGTACAGGTTATACACTTTCGACCTGTATCTTTTATTCCTCACGATCCCGAAGTTTGGTTTGCTGCAATAGAGTCTCCATTTGAGACCCGTCATATTACAAGCCAATGGCAGAAGTACACTTACGCTCTCGAATGTTTACCGGGAGACCATTTAGTAGCTGTCCGTGAGGTAGTCCTCAATTCCAATGTGCCCAATGTTTACGATCGTCTCAAGGAGGCGATCCTCAGACATTTCCTCCCATCGAGGGAGGAACGATTGAGGACGTTATTAGCACGTCACCCACTGGGTGATGCTAAACCGAGCCACCACCTCACGCGCCTGCAATCTCTTGCAGGACCCATGGCAGCCGATTCTGAAATCGTTAAAGAACTATGGCTCGAATCTCTACCAGCATTTATCCAACCTACAGTTACGGCCCTGCTCGAGGACGCACCACTGAAACAGGTAGCCCTCACAGCATACAAAATTCTAGCTAGGACTGGCAACCGAGACAACTACGTAGTTGCCTCAACGTCGCTTCCGAACGTCAATATCGACGCCAGCCACTCCTCGGTTCAAGGTGACAGGGAAGGGTGTATCCACACACGTCTTAGTTTTTGAGACCGTTGTAACGTACCCCAACCCTACGTCCCCCGGGTCCGCTCACGCTCTCGGAAAGCCGTCAACACTCGCCCAACGAGGGCATCTTCCAAGCCACGCCAAAAGGCGGCTTCGGAAGCGAGTGAGGGTTGGTGCTAGTTTCATCGATCCTTCGGATCTGGTGCCCGCCGTTGTCGAGCCCCGTGCTAATACAAGGCGGGAAACTCCAAAACCGGCCAGTAAAAGCGGCCGAACTCGCCGGCCCTGCCCCCCAGGTTGGCCGTTTATTTTACGTGCACGATTATCGCACAAACGCTCGGTACCTAGTGGATACAGGTGCCCAAGTTTCTGTCGTACCACGAGGTAGCATCAAGTCACAAGCTACAATGCTTCGACTACGCGCTGCAAATGGCTCAGCCATTCCTACCTACGGTACACGACAACTCGCGGTCAACCTGGGCAGCCGACGACGGTATCTGTGGACGTTCATCATTGCTGATGTTCCCACAGCCATACTAGGTATTGATTTCCTACAGCACTATGAATTGCTAGTCGATTCACGTAGGCTGCAGCTAATCGATACTTCGTCGAACAGTAAATTCTTGGGCTTTAAAGCTCACACAAACGCGTACCGAATCCTCGACACTTTTTATTCGAGTGACGATAAATTCCACGCCTTATTCGAGAAATTCCCCAGAATAACTAAACCACTCGAGGAGATTTCATCGGTGACCAATCGTGTGGTACACCACATAATCACCCGCGGACCACCAGTCACGGCAAGACCACGCCGACTGGCACCGAACAAATTAGCCTTCGCTAAACGTGAGTTTGACAATTTACTATCTACTGGTATTATTCGTCCTTCTCACAGTCCTTGGGCCTCTCCTTTACACATGGTGCGCAAAAAGGATGGGGTTAGTTGGAGACCATGCGGCGACTACCGAGCATTAAACGTAGTTACGAGCTTTGATAGCTATCCCATCCCCCACATACACGACATCACGGCATCGCTCAAGGGCACGACTATCTTTTCTAAAACCGATCTGGTACGAGCATATCACCAGATCCCAGTCGCTCTTGAAGACATCGAAAAAACTGCTATCACGACTCCTTTCGGTCTGTTTGAGTTCCTACGAATGCCATTTGGATTACGGAATGCTGCTCAAACTTTCCAAAGGTTTATCGATAGCATAGTACGAGACTTGGATTTTGTTCACGTCTACATTGATGACCTGCTGATCGCATCATCAAACGTAGATGAACATTATCAGCATCTTACGCTATTATTCCAACGTCTTTCGGATAATGGAATAGTAGTCAACCCAGCGAAATGTGAATTGGGTAAATCAGAAATAATATTTCTGGGTCACATCATCAGACAAGAGGGTATTCTGCCTTGCGAGGACAAAGTTCGAGCAATCAAGGAGTACAACGTGCCGTCCTCAATCAAGGAACCGAAGGCTTTTCTCGGTTTGGTTAACTTCTACCGACGTTTTATCCCTCACGCGGCAGAACGGTTACGACCATTAACCGATTTACTACGCGGTAATCCACGCAAATTAGAATTGAACGAAACCGCACGTAATGCATTCTCAGAGATCAAAACGGCTCTCACTGAAGTTACACTCCTCGCTCATCCTGACCCATCAGCCACGCTTAGTATAGCGGTTGATGCATCAGATTTCGCTATAGGAGCCGTCATGCAACAGAATATCTCCGGTAGTTGGCAACCGCTTGAATTTTTCTCACGACGCCTTACTCCCACGGAGACGAGATATAGCGCTTTTGGTCGCGAGCTGCTTGCAGCCTATTGCGCCATCAAACATTTCCGGCACGCAGTAGAAGGACGCCAATTCATTTTATTCACCGACCATAAGCCCTTAACGTATGCCCTGCATACCAAGTCTGACCGCTACTCACCACGAGAGTGCAGACACTTGGACTATATCTCCCAGTTCACGACAGACCTTCGTCACATTAAAGGCGACTCGAACTATGTTGCCGATGCTCTATCACGTATCCAAGCGAATGCAGTTACCTTACCGGTGCTCGATCTTCCTGCTATGGCCACCGCGCAAGCAAACGATCCTTTCTGTACAGAAGCACCACAATCTTCGTTTCATTTAGTGCCAGAAAGTACCCCTAGCTACTAGCTCAGATACTATCCTATGTGATACTTCTTCCGGTCTCCCTCGACCCATCGTACCCTCTGCCTATCGCCGTCTCGTCTTCGATGCCCTTCATGGATTGTCTCATCCAGGTATCGCAGCCACATTACGTTTTAGAATTATGATCTACAATGATATTAGCACTGCTCTAATAATAGACCTAATCCTAAAATTGTAGATTTATCATGATGTAACTGCCTAATCTATAAGATCTTACGTGGAAGTTACATCATCGCTGCACGATACGTCTGGCCGTCCATGAAAAAAGATGTTCGTATGTGGGTGAAGCAATGCTTACAGTATCAACGATCAAAAGTGCACAGGCACGTAGCTGCCCCCGTTGGCACGTTCGCTACGCCTGAAGCTTGCTTTGATCACATTCATATAGACATTGTAGGACCATTGCCACCATCGCATGGGTATGATCACATACCCACGTGCATTGATCGTTTTACAAGATGGCCCGAAGCTATTCCCATCACGTCTATCACGGCGGAGACAGTTGCTCACCGCTTCGTAGAACGATGGATAGCATTGTACGGTTGTCTCTCGACTGTCACGACTGACCGAGGACAACAATTCGAGTCCGCATTATTCTCCTCACTGACCAGGCTGCTTGGTACGGAACGCATACGCACTACCGCCTACCATCCAGCATCGAATGGTTTAGTCGAAAGGTTTCATCGCCAACTTAAAAGTGCTCTTCGAGCACACGAAAACGATAATTGGTACGAGACCTTACCGCTCGTTCTTTTAGGCATCAGAACGAGTTTGAAGGCAGATATCCAATGTTCCGCCGCTGAACTTGTATACGGCACGACATTGCGTCTGCCTGGGGAATTCTTCACACCACGGAGCAGTAATGATTTCGGTAAATCAGACTACGTCCATCGACTGTCTGCATTTATGCGAACGCTGTCTCCGGTGTCAACTCGAATACAACATCGACAGGTCGCTCTCACTCGAGAGTTATCTACCTGTTCACATGTTTTCATACGAGTAGATTCGGTACGCAAACCTCTACAACAGCCTTACGAAGGCCCTTTTCACGTGATCTCTCGTCACGAAAAGACCTTCAAGGTTGATCGACATGGCCGCGTCGAGATCGTCAGCATTGATCGTCTCAAACCAGCACAGGTCGATGACAGTGCCCTACTCGATAACTTGAGACTCAATGCTAGACCTATCAAACCTTCTAGCGGGATCTCTACGTCTACCTCGGATCCCACGCTAGATACATCAGAGACCTCGTTCTCACGTCCCGGTCAACAGCACGCGTCATCTGCACCATCTACGGACGAGACTTCCGTCTCACGTCCAGATCAGCAGACCACGCCGCCCTTGACCTCGGATGAGATCGCAGGCTCATGAAGTACGAACGAGACTACTGTCTCACGTTCCGGTCGCCGAGTACGATTACCCGTACGCTTTCGCGTTTAACCGCACAGTCAATAACGGATACGATGTAGGATTATTCCTATACTACACACATGCTACACTTTTCTTTTTTTGATTTTTTTTGTATCCTGAGCTCACGCCTCCAACCATCGTCCGTTTGATAACGTCGACTTCAGTTAACTTTGGCAAAAGCTGGTTTGGCCACCCACGCTCTAGTCAACGCACTCAGTCGATTATCTGGTCTCCAATTCGCCTGGCATACGCTTGGTCGTTATGGTCGCTTACGGTTTCTTGGCTCAACGTGGTCTCGTCCTACGTTTGCAGCGTTTTCTGGTTCGCATCCCTACGAACGCAATCATCAGATCCTGGATACAAACCACTCTGGTGTGGTATGCTAATTCGACCAACAAATACAGCACACTTCTCCTGGTACCGTTCTGCGCAAAAGACTTTCGTTGGCAACTCGAAGATCAACGATCACTTCCTGTTCCGCCAATTCTTACGTTTTACAACCACACTTCTGCCGATCAGTCCCACGAATCAAACCGCTAACAATTGAAAGTGTAAACCCTTTCTAGTGGAGAGGATTCTGTAGTGACCTGCTTTTGTCAACAGAACGCGATTGGTTCAATGAAAACAATTATTATTATAACCGATTGTACCAGTGATTGTTTTATTGTGCTCGTTTGTTTAACTGTGTTCATAACAGCCATTTTGGTCTTCCATTGTATTCCATTGCTTCTACGCGGTTTTCGACTACGCATGTATCTTTTCTTGCCGATCGCATCTGTACTCCTTTGGCACGATCTCGGTATTCTTTCGATACCACGAGATTGCCAACAAATATATTACGACTACTACTATCATCTGCCTTCTGATTTTTGGCCTACCGGAATCTTATTGGTCTATTGGCAAGTAGTCTGGTAGCGGTGTTCATAGTCCAGCTCAACTCGACACCACGCTACAAAGTCATATTCTGTAGTTCACTGCCGGTTGAAGTGGTCTGAGTGACTTATAATACGTTTTTCGAGAGAAAACGTGACACATTCTTAAGAAATAGTGACCTCTTAATATAAGCGATTCTGTACTGGTTGTGAATAGACTTGATTTTGTGTATAGAGTCGGTTCACTTTCACTTCAATTATTTCGGTTGTGATCAAAGATTCTCCTCGAACCCGTCTTGTTGTACTCTTTTTCAGTTGACTATCATACAAATTATTATCTCATGTATTTTTGCCGACTTTTGTTTTTTAGATATTTTACGTTGATTTGTTGTACTTATTAAAATGTGAAGGGTCAAATTGTTTCTTCCCTGCGGACGAAACAGTTCAATGTGATGTGCATAAAAAGTGGCTCCACAAGATGTACATGTATGTCTTGCCTCTCGAGTATGACATTGCCGATCAAAGATTTCCTGGAGTTAAAAAAAAGAAACTTCGTGGTGACCACAGTGGTAACATAAATAATAACAGAAAAATTACAATTTTGAAAGTTCTGATACGAAACTAAATCGTGAAGAAAACCTCAGTTTTATGGGTTTCAGTGTAGTCATGTCTTGGAAATGAACTTTATCAATATCAGTAGTAGTTTTGTATTCAAACGCTCGTCGTCTATTGATATGTTCTATGAATTAGGAGTATTAATGAACAAATTGAAGACATTCATCTTAGCTGTGACTGAAACTTGGTTACTTTGTAGTGGCATTGGATCATAACCACACAATCCTCAAAGCTGAACACGAGACTACTCGGAAAATAGATATTCAATATTTAACGCGGAGAAATACCTAAGAATGGAGAAGTGCGGGGATAAGGAATTGAATAAATTAGAGTTAATCTTATGACATGGCTCGACCATGCAGGCGTGGTCCCTCCTGCTAAATATCACGTTATGTCTTTTATTCATATTAAATATATTGTTCCATCTCTAGCCTAAGATTGTTCTATATCATGTATTGGTAATTGTTACGACGCAGTGAGTTGGTGTAGATGATGATGTGACTTCCACGTAAGATCTTACAGATTAGGTAGTTACATCATGATAAATATACAATTTTAGGATTAGGTCTATTATTAGAGCAGTGCTGATATCATAGTAGACCATAATTCTACATTGGTGAGCCCGACTAAAGAAACGCAACCTATTATTATTATTCCTCATTTCCACTTTAACTTTATCGATTTTTACTCATGTTAACTCACTTTCTATTAATCCTCTGATTATTGGTCACATGTATTATCGTAGTGTTGTATTGATTAGTTCTCATAACTGACTAGCTCAGTCGATAATAAAAACCGGTCATCTTTATTACCTTTGATGGTTGGTAAACAAGCTTTAATTGCATTTTCATGCTTCAACGAAAGAAACTTGTTTTAACATCAAGCTCGAGCAAATATGACCTGCAAATAACCTTAATATAGATTGACTAACAATGCAATCTAGGACTAAATAGTTATCTGGATCTAATTCTTAGTGTTCCTTCACTTAAGACATTCCGTTTTAAACCATGCACTATGCTTTAATATCTTTTCTTCCGACCACTGCCTGCCTAATTTCATATTCTCGAGTTCCATTGCCAAACAACAAGGATGACACTACTACAAAAGCATACGGTGAGTTTCAGCTATAAGTTTTCTGCAATCATAAGGTCATTTTAGATGGCTCGTTCATTGGCAATCACACAATTATCTGGATTCATTCCATTGTTCTGATTTGAGCGAGTGACAAAAACGTCAGCGGCACCAAGGACCCTGGAATTAATTACCATACTGTATGTTTTATTCTGAATGCTTTTGGGTCATTACTACTCCTCACGAATGGTGTTACATATGTCGTCTACTGAATAATCCAATTTTCAAAAATAATCCAGGCAAGTTTAATTATATTACTGGATGTTTTTTTGTACTTGATATGTATATATTTTCCAGTTGTTTTTGCTACATATTTGTACGTGCCACTATGCTAAATACAGGAACCTGTTATAGGAAGTTTATAACGCATCATAATCCTACCTGAAGTTTCATAAGCAGTCTTAACTTAAAAATTATTTTTCTGGCAATGTTTACTATTTTTAAAATTGTCATATATATCAATAACCTGCATGTTAAACTACCCCATAATTGCGTTGTATTATATCTCCATGCTTTTTGAATTCGAAAGTCATTTGAATCGCCTTTAGCATTTCTCACCAAACCCATCATAGTCATTCTTGCTATACGTATTTGGGTTTGTCAATCGGTTTACCATATTAGTAACATAAAAAGACAAACATAGTTTAGATAATAAAGTTCCAAATTTGAGTACTAGCATACTGCCTTAGTATGATAGCTAAACTATCAGGTAGTTGTTGGCTAAACAAACATTTAAAATTAAAACTCCGGAAACTATTAATAAAATTAACACTAGATGTATATTCTTGAATTGAAATTTATAATATAATTAGGCGGTTCGGTTTCTTCAACGCTACAAATTTCTGATAATTTCAAATCACCTGAAGCAACAATACCTATTTTTTCCACCGGCTGATCCTCAATCAACACTATAATTAGTTAGACATAATGGTTTCAGGATATCGTCATAAAGCATTGTCATGACTTGACAATCACGTAATATGATTGATAAAGTTGACGAAACTATTAACAAATCGGTCAGCAAATCGACTTATAATTATCATTAAGTAGTGTTGTTTTTCTTTTCATTCACTAAGGATGATTACAGTATGTTTATCAGTTGCTCATTCAGTAAATATCTCAAAACCTTGTCAGTCTAATTGAAGGTTTAGCGACACAATCATGCATGTAAACAATTAGTATAAGCAGTCGAGCAAATCTCCTGTAAACTGAAAACGTCACTGTCGAATTTACCCCAATATTGACTAAAATTCAAGCCATTATCATAGACATGAGTTGGGAATGTACTCCCCTTGGTTACAACTTATGTTCTCCCTGGTAATCCCATGAGCATCACTCACTGTTAATCATCTTGTAAAAACTCATTTAGACGAATACATCTTGCAGCACCACATCACCTAAAAATGTGGCACATAGGCCTAACTGATTTCAATAACTTATAATCACTATATCTCAATGAAATAGCATTCCGTCTTATACTAAACTGACAATTGCAACTAACTTGTATGAACCATCAGCCGATAGGTATGAATATAAATAAATAGTCTAGGGCAAATCAGAACATTGAGTTTAGAGCATATCTCTAACGGATACACTTGTAGTGACCTACTTTTATCGACAGAACGCGATTGGTTCAATGAAAACAATTATTATTATAACCAATTGTGCCATTTGGATTACGGAATGCTGCTCAAACTTTCCAAAGGTTTATCGATAGCATAGTACGAGACTTGGATTTTGTTCACGTCTACATTGATGACCTGCTGATCGCATCATCAAACGTAGATGAACATTATCAGCATCTTACGCTATTATTCCAACGTCTTTCGGATAATGGAATAGTAGTCAACCCAGCGAAATGTGAATTGGGTAAATCAGAAATAATATTTCTGGGTCACATCATCAGACAAGAGGGTATTCTGCCTTGCGAGGACAAAGTTCGAGCAATCAAGGAGTACAACGTGCCGTCCTCAATCAAGGAACCGAAGGCTTTTCTCGGTTTGGTTAACTTCTACCGACGTTTTATCCCTCACGCGGCAGAACGGTTACGACCATTAACCGATTTACTACGCGGTAATCCACGCAAATTAGAATTGAACGAAACCGCACGTAATGCATTCTCAGAGATCAAAACGGCTCTCACTGAAGTTACACTCCTCGCTCATCCTGACCCATCAGCCACACTTAGTATAGAGGTTGATGCATCAGATTTCGCTATAGGAGCCGTCATGCAACAGAATATCTCCGGTAGTTGGCAACCGCTTGAATTTTTCTCACGACGCCTTACTCCCACGGAGACGAGATATAGCGCTTTTGGTCGCGAGCTGCTTGCAGCCTATTGCGCCATCAAACATTTCCGGCACGCAGTAGAAGGACGCCAATTCATTTTATTCACCGACCATAAGCCCTTAACGTATGCCCTGCATACCAAGTCTGACCGCTACTCAGCACGAGAGTGCAGACACTTGGACTATATCTCCCAGTTCACGACAGACCTTCGTCACATTAAGCTGGTTTGGCCACCCACGCTCTAGTCAACGCACTCAGTCGATTATCTGGCATACGCTTGGTCGTTATGGTCGCTTACGGTTTCTTGGCTCAACGTGGTCTCGTCCTACGTTTGCAGCGTTTTCTGGTTCGCATCCCTACGAACGCAATCATCAGATCCTGGATACAAACCACTCTGGTGTGGTATGCTAATTCGACCAACAAATACAGCACACTTCTCCTGGTACCGTTCTGCGCAAAAGACTTTCGTTGGCAACTCGAAGATCAACGATCACTTCCTGTTCCGCCAATTCTTACGTTTTACAACCACACTTCTGCCGATCAGTCCCACGAATCAAACCGCTAACAATTGAAAGTGTAAACCCTTTCTAGTGGAGAGGATTCTGTAGTGACCTGCTTTTGTCAACAGAACGCGATTGGTTCAATGAAAACAATTATTATTATAACCGATTGTACCAGTGATTGTTTTATTGTGCTCATTTGTTTAACTATGCTAATGACAGCCATTACACTTACTCTCCCGTTGACTTTGAACTTGTACGAATTCGGTTACGCTCAGTAACCACGCTTGTACTCCTTTGGCACGATCTCGGTATTCTTTCGATACCACGAGATTGCCAACAAATACATCTCGACTACAGCTATCATCTGTCTTCTGATATTGGCCTATGGGGATCTTAATGGTTAATTGGCACGTAGTCTTGTAGCGGTGTTCATAGTCAAGCTCAACTCGACACCACGCTACACACTCATGTTTAACGAATTGCTCTTAGCTATCTGTCCAAAATCCACATGATCATCACTTCACGTATTAAAAAAATTTTTTGATAATCATTCATATGTATTAGTAGTATTACTAAATTCTACCACGGTCAAGTAAAAATGAGGTCGAGAAAATCTCCCCATAACTAAATAAACCGTATCAAACTAACTGTAACACTAGTTGGAATTTTTCTCCACGGTTATACTTTTGTTCTTTCAGTTAGCCTACTAATGCAGATGCAATCGGAAATCAACGCATGGACAACTTACCGGCACATACGTTATTTGATTTCATAATTTGAACTAAATATAATACCAGTTTTAACATTTCTAAAATATTGATTATTTTTAGTATTTCTAAACAGGAAATGTTATTAACCTACGGCTATTACTAACTATATTACGGCGACTTATTAAAATATCCCTATACCGAGTCATTTCATTATAATTATAATCCCGCTTTGTTTAGCTCAAATAATCTCCACCCAAATTTTCATTTTGAGCGTGTTAGGCATTAAACCAGACGTTTTAAAACCGTTACATGTATTTCCCGACCAGATTCTGCCGCCTTTTTGATTTATCTTCCAGCTTATCAATACCCGGTGGATTCTTATCATACTTGGCAACCTCCGGCGCGCGACAATCCCACACAATTTGGTATCCAACCAACATCACGTTGATTCCGGTGGGAGAGTAGTGTAGTGGCATTGGATCATAACCACACAATCCTCAAAGCTGAACACGAGACTACTCGGAAAATAGATATTCAATATTTAACGCGGAGAAATACCTAAGAATGGAGAAGTGCGGGGATAAGGAATTGAATAAATTAGAGTTAATCTTATGACATGGCTCGACCATGCAGGCGTGGTCCTTCCTGCTAAATATCACGTTATGTCTTTTATTCATATTAAATATATTGTTCCATCTCTAGCCTAAGATTGTTCTATATCATGTATTGGTAATTGTTACGACGCAGTGAGTTGGTGTAGATGATGATGTGACTTCCACGTAAGATCTTATAGATTAGGTAGTTACATCATGATAAATATACAATTTTAGGATTAGGTCTATTATTAGAGCAGTGCTGATATCATAGTAGACCATAATCCTACAACTTCATGACTTTGATGTCACTTCAAAACTATAAAACCACAACTACCTAAGAATTGATGGGAATACACGCAGGAAAAGAAACGTGTCTCGGTGTAAATAAACTATAATAAAAACATCCGTTTATTCGCCTGCTGATTTCGTGTTAGAGAATCCGTGGAAACGCTGGCTGTGAACTCTTGAAGATTATCCATTCATACTCTCTATCATCGAGCACAACTCAGTATGCATAGTTCATGACATCATTTTCGGGCGCACCCAGCTACGGAGATAAATTAATCTATACCCAATATAAGGACATTTAAGTGCACCTGATATTAGTTGGACAGAGAAGACAACCGGAGGGTCTGTAAACGCTTTCGATGATAGGCTCCTGATGAGGGTAGCGACCCATGATTTAGCGCAGCATGCATCTGGACTAACTCTTTTGGGCTCAAACAAGGGATTTGTCGTCAGACTTAGTAATCACGCACGAGACCGAAAATATTCCTCATATAAATATTCTCCCGCCGTTAGCAATTAGTGATCATGATGCTTTGTTGTTTGTGTTTAGGGCTTGTGACACAATAATCAATCAGGCTAGATCTTTCTCGTATGTGTGGAGAGAATGGTCGGAAAATACTAGCTCATCAACCGAAGGAGCATGGTCCATATTTAGGATGCCACAGGTATTCGGAATATCACACATTTACACATTAAACCTTTATAACCGAAGGATACCGACATAGTAAAATTAGAATTCAGGAATGAAGGAGTTCTGAAATATACCTGGAAAGCTATCGATATATCGAAATGCGTTGGATGTAAGCTGGCTAGCAGTTGTAAAAGATGTGTACTTGGCGTACCAACTTGTGACCTATTGTGAATGAATGATCAAGCACGTTCAGCTAGGGTGTGTCGAGTGGAACTAAGAAGGTCAGTATCAATGTTGGAAACTTGCAGAACTACTTATTTTTTGGGATATATTTATCGCTACAATATTTACAGATACACTTAAACGCGCCGAGTAGTGTAATAACGAAACTGTCAGAACATATAATATCAGCACCTCCTGTTAATAAATTCCATGAGAGACTGGATCTTCACAGTGCCACAAATTTCAAAGAGTAAGTCAGGTCGACTGACCTCCTATTCTTTTCTGCTGAAGGCTGAAGACTCAGTATAATATTTCACGATAGTTTACCAATGTTTTCGTTTCCCTCGTAAAATATAACCAGGCTCCTGCTTGGATGCATTGATGATTCACCGTTACTAAATACGAATGATGTTAAGCAAAAAGTATCTCTACTCCGTCCTCGACTGTTCTCAGTGAAGCTTAAAAATGTAGAGATTTAGTACTTGTTGCAATTACCTTTGCTTTTGTGTACTTGTTGCACCAAAAAACATTCTTGGTGCACTTTGGCTTGAATTATTTCTGTCACGGTTTGAAACTTTGCTTAAGTTTGTCTTGTGATACTTTCCTGTGCATTGATCCTGACACTTGTGTTCTGTTGTGATCATAGTGTGATTTAAACCTTTTTAATTTGATTACAATGGCTGCCAGTACTTATCGATGTGGACAGCCAAGTTATTTATTCCCCGTTGAGGCGGAAATGCAATGTGGTGGGTGTAAAATATGGTTCCATAAGATATGTACCCGTTTAAGTCTCACTGCATACAATAGATGATTGAAGCCTAACTTTGCTTGCTTTATATGTTTTGCTGTACGAATACGACGTCACTGGTCCAGGAGAATATGAAAAAAAGCCATAAGCGGCACCAACTAGGTTGGTGATTCATCATTGAAATCCCATACTGAGTCACAAAATGTACCTCCAAAGCTCAATAGTAAGACGGAACTCTGTCTCCGACGTGTCTAAGAATATTATCGTAAGTAATTTGCAGAATCAAAAGACCCCGGCCCCAAAGTTAGACACGCGCATGATTTGAAAAGCTCGAAGAATTTGTTAACAGCACCTTACCAGAAAACTCTAAAGGAGTTCAGGTCAAAACATTGGTAAAAATAAGTAAGAGGACCGACGACTGTATTGAATAGGTCGAATAGGTCGTTTTCCCTAGGAGTTTTATATTCAAATGCTCGTAGTTTAATAAATAAACTATATGAACTATGAGCATTAGTGGTCAAATCAAGGCCACTCATTGTAGCTTTGACGAAAACTAGGTTAGTCTAAGACTATGACATTACTCCAGAATTATCCGGAGACCACTACTTAAGAAGTGACAGATATAGATGTAGGAAAGGAGTTGGCGTCCTTTCATGCATAGCAAACAGTCTAAACATCAACTTCTTTGCTAGCGAATCCCATGACAGTGGGACTTGCGAATTCATTAGCTGTGAGCTGACAATCGGATGTTGTACATTTGTATTCGACGTCATCTATCTTAGCCCAACCTGCTTAGCTGATGACGTTATTTTAGAACACATTCAACTATGGAGTACAAATAACAGATGCTTTATATTAGATTTTAGTGCACCTGACATTAGTTGGACTGATATGACCATGGTAGGACATATAAACTCATCTGACAGTAGATTCCTGATAACGATAATGGAGCATGAATTAGTACATCATGTATCCGAACCCATGTATTTTGGTTCAAACCAAGGTTCTTCCTTTCTAGACTATTTAATCACTTATGAGACTGAAGATATTGTCATTCTAAATGTTCTTCCACCGTTAGCGAATAGAGATCACGTTATTTAGTCATTCACGTTTAGGGCTTGTGAAATAATATACGATCAGGTTAAGCTTCACCTAAATGTATGGAGAGCCAACGTGTCAACCACTAAGGAGTGTGCTGCAAAAACAGGCTGGTCAGTAGACACGAGCTCACCAGTTGAAAAGATATAGTCAATAATAAAGGTCACCTTAATTTAGTTACGTACCCGATTATACCATGCTTTGTGTCTAGTAGACTCAATAACTGTCCACTGTGGATAACTAAACAAATCGAGAAACTTCTTAGACTTAGGAAAAAGCATTGGAATATGTTTATATCAACTGACCTAGAACACTACAGACCCAGTTATTATAATACCAGGAATGCTTGTAAAGCGTTAAAAGTAAGACTAGAGGATTGTATGAAAAACGATTGGATAGGAATTGCAAAAACAGTCTGAAACGGTTATTCTCAGAGAAGTGATGAGATTTCATTACATTTTATACAAGAAAACCAGTTAACATTGGCAAGAAAGGATGCCGAAAAAGCTTAAGCTTTATCGAAATATTTCAGTAAGGCGTTTTTCACTTCCAATGAGGAATGAACAACGATCGATCGCGACCAGGGAGGCTTTTCGATGGAGCCCGTAATTATTGAGGAAGAAAATGTCTTGACATTACTTCACCATCTCAAACCAGATAAGTCCGGTGATGCCGATGATATTCATCTTAAGATTATGAAGGCCCTGTCGGATGTAATTGCTGAACCCATGGTCTTACTGTTTGATGTGTCTCTGAGGCAGTCCAGACTGTCAAAAGACTGGAAAGACGCGATAATTAGTCCGGTGTACAAGACAGGAAGCAGTGACTTAGTAACTATCAGCCCGTTGCCATAACCAGTAAAGTTGTCAAACTAATGGAGAAAATTGTTCAGATGGCGACCACAAACTATGTGAAAGGGTATAATCTTTTATGCTGTATTATGTCCCAATAAGAATAATGAGTGGTGACGTTTGGGGTCCACTTATGGACCAAAACTATGCGTATATTTTTATCGTATAATTCTTATGTAACTAATCTGTTCATATTCATGTCCCTCTTATTATGAGCTTTATTTTGACCTATGAACTACTACTATACGATCTACCATTCTTGAATTATACCCTGCCTATTAATTACCACCTCCATCATTCACAGCCACATTTGGTTAAGTTTTGTACAAATGTTGTTTCATATTATATGGTGTGATGTGGTCTGTCTGGTTGGTGTATAAACCCGATAATGTTTGAAATAAAGAGGCTGAGATTGGTGTTCTGGACTTAACTGGCTGGGCTAGGAAAAAAGCAGGACTGATAAGAACACTAGACTGCTCGTACTTGTTTAATGCGTCATTGGTCCGATCGATAATCTACTGCTCTGCAATTGGCAGTATCGTTACGTTATGCAATAACAGGGCACACAGGTCACAAGTTATAACATCCTGGGAGCAATATGATTCTCGGAAAGGCTTGTCATGCGTCACAAATTTTCTCATTGTAAGAGAACATTGGGCTGCAGAAAAAGATTGAAATATTCCCGTAGATGTAATTTTCATAGATCTAAGTAAAGCCTATGATAATGTCTCTTATCCGGATTTTAAATTAAAACTTGAAAATTTTGGAATCCATTATAAGGTCGTAAATTGGATAAGTGACCTCAGTGATAGGAGACAGAGGGCAAGGGGCTCCCTCAGAGTGGGAACCTGTAAAAAGCGAACTTCCTCAAGGCATGACCCTTGCTCCTCTTCTCTTTTACTTTATGTAAATGAATTACCAACTGTAGAAAAGTCATCCGTTCTACTCTTTGCCGATGACACCAAGATTTGGAGACCGGATTTTGAGAGACCGCATTTAAAATATGGGATTCAAGCAGACAGTCCTAGTTTCAAATATTGGGCGGATATGCTGGAACGAGTTCAACGACGAGGGACTAAAATGGTAAAAGGTCTCTCTGACCCATCTTATGAAGACAGACCGAGACACTTTAACCTATTTCCGTCATCTTACCACGGATTACGGGGTGACTTAATATTGACTTATCGTATACTGAATGATGACCTCGGTATTAACATGCCTCATCATGTCCTCCCGTCTAGGACTGATAATTTGAGAAGATATTTTAAGACAGCTCAAAAATTGAAATCAAATATTCTTCGTCTTGAGTTTCGTTTCGCGCACCGAATAATTAAATACTGGAGTTCTCTACCAGAACACGCAATATCAGCACCTTCTGTTGGTATGCTCAAGACGAGATTAAACCTCTGTAGTGTTAAAAACTGCAAGGAATAATATAGGTTGATAGACCTTCTATCCTTATTACCGAAGATTGAAGACACAACCACTTGCATGGAAGCTCGAAGTTTGACGCGATCCAAGGTCAAGGTCATATCAGCATGGCTAGAAATGGAGAACGTGTTTCTGTGAATGAAGACGATGATGAAGATATTTATGATCCAAAAAGCAGGGGATTCTGTCGTGCATGTGTCGACTTGTCAAAGTTTGGTCTTACAAAGACAAAGGAGATGGTATCCAAACCGAGTGTAGGTATGTCCTATTCCAAAACGTCCTTATATCTTGTATTGTTCACTGTGCTTTAAAATCTAACCGCTAGCTCAGGAAATTCTGTGCTGAATTGATATGTGTGTATAGTTAGTATTAATATTCAGTACTCTGATTTTCACTTGCTTGTACAAGTAAATATACGACAATAATGAGTATTATATAGAATATCCTAGAGCATATATGATTTAGGAGGATGCAGTCGGTAGCAAAATTCTCGATAGTCAATCTCCTGTGGCTTATGTACTGTTTCATGGTTCGGGTTAGTTTTTTGTCCCAGATTTTTTTTCAAACCTTTGGACTTTATGAACGTTATATGTCGTTTGAGTTACTCTTGAAACAAGGAGTTTAGAACTAAGCTTTATGGACGAATCTAGGCAACATTTTAACTAATCAGAATGTGGGCAACAGAGGTGCTATTTTCTACAAAATATCTAGAGACTCGAAGTGTATATATATTGTTTACAGGGTTTAGAAACTTATTCAGGTTCGAGATAGGCTAGAATGCGAAAGAGTCCTTTTTATTTGTGTTTATCGGATTGGACTAGTGCTCCCATTATTATTACCACTACTGTTATTATTCCTATCCACTTGTTATTTTTTATTATTCTCATCTTCCTCTCCGTATCTTCATTTTTGCGTGACACATATATTTTATCCCCCCCCCGCTTTGTACCAGTTTAAATAAGTGAATGTAAATAAGGGTGCGATGTAAATGCTGATTCGTGCCTGCAGTTTACCTTCAAAACCTCCGTACAGTAGAACTTTCTTGACGTTCGTATTAAAGATTCTTACATTGATATTGGTTAATAGTTGTTTTGAGTTCCATATGTTCTTCAAGTGTAGAAATGCTATCCTTACTTTGCCAATCCTTGCTTTTCCGTTTGAATCGGATCCTCCCTGTTCATGGACGATGCTGTCCAGGTACGTGAAAGTTTCGACCTCCTCCGGAGTCTTCCCACCAAGTGTGGTTAGGTTGTTCTCGTGTTGTATTTGAGGACCTTGCTTTGTCCTTTGTGTATGTCAAAACCTACTGATGTAAAGGCTGTTGCTACACTGTTTGTCTTGACCTGCATTTGTTGATAATGTTTACCCTAAAAGCAGCACACCTCGTCTTGTTCTACCGATAATAAGGCGTACACATATGAAACTATCCACAATGAAGTCATGTGTGACCGGCTTAAAGGAATAGTTATCTCTTGGCCCCTGTGTTTACGATTCCGGCTCGTCAAGACCATTTATAATCCATCTACGTTTGTGCGTATCTCAAGAATAAGTGTCGTTTTACGGTAAAGACAACTGAAAATCTAAATTTCCTCCACATAATTCTAAAAGTATTTGAGATCATCTGACGACTTGTATACTCTCAAAGAGCTCGAAAGTTGGGTCAAATTTATGTTCTGATCACTCATTGTTCACTGGACCTCTAGATAACAGTTAGCTCATTTAGATAAAACATAAATTCTGTACTCATACTATTATTTCATTCTTGATATTAACTGGTGGTTGAAGACGTAAGGTGACATATCTCTGGATCGTTCACAATGACGCGAATGCATTCACTTTTTACCTTCCTTCCAATTTTCATTTATACATCTTTTTATTCTGTTATTTCAAATCATATGCTCAGCATTCTGATGGTTATCGTCATTACTTTATTACTCCTTTCCCTTATTATTCATCTTATTAACTTCATCTCATCTTACAATTGTTGTGGAGAGTTGGGGTGACTCATATTTTGTCCGAAACCCTACGTTAATCATGATTGATTTATATTCATATCTGACATATGAAAATAAATAGACCAAGTCCTACCCATCCACTTACTTGAATAACTTACGCCTGTTACTCCTAATGGAGCATAGGCCGTCGTCCAGCATTCTCCAACCCACTCTGTCCTGGGCCTTCCTTTCTAGTTCCATCCAATTCTTGTTCATTTTTCTCATGTCTAGCTTCATTTCTTGGCGTGATGTGTTCTTTGGTCTTACTCCTCTTTGGCGTTCAGGATTCCATGTGAGGGCTTGCCTTTTGACGCAGTTGGGGGTTTTCCTCAATGTTTGTCTTATCCACTTGTAGCACTTCTTCTTGATTTCTCCCTCTTCTGGGATCTACACATCCACAGACGCGCATTACATTAAACTACTGCGCCTTAAGATGCTTTGTTGTGGCTTGAGATCAGTGATGGTTATCAAATATTATATTGCTCATTCAGGATTCCGATCATTGACTGGTTCATCTATATGACCAATAGGACTGATGACCTATTATTTCACGAATTTACACACCGACTGATTAATCACTATCAAGGTATTAACGCTTATCGGTCTTAGATTCCCTTGTTATCAAACATCCAATCAGGAGACACAAAGAGAAAGAAGATTAATTTTCGTTATAACCACGTACACATCAACCATGCTCAATGTAATTTGATTGTTTTTTTTGCTTCTATTCAGAGTGTCCACCGGATAAAATTGAACTTGGAAAGGCAACATGGACTTTGTTGCATACAATGGCAGCATATTACCCTATACACCCGACACTGAAACAACAAGAAGATATGAAGAAGTTTTTACAAATTTTTCCTCAGTTCTTTCCATGTCGACCATGTGCTTATGATTTTGAGTCGAGTAAGTATAATATAATTTTTTAAGTAATATTTTTGTTTAACTGATAAACAGTTAGTCAAAAGAATATGCTATTCTAAATAAAGTAGGAATTATTTTATTGTGGCGTTTCCACAAAATTATTCATCCGTTTCAAGTTACCACATATACTGTATCAGCACAGTAGTGAGATGAAGTTATCAAGACAAATACCTGAGTATTTTCTATAAAGTTCTACTCTGTTACCTTAAATCTAATAGCGATTTCAGTGACTTTGTGGTTTGAACCACTTGAAGTTCAACCACCAAACGAAAACCTCCAACTCCACTTCAACTGGACACAAAATGTAACTTTAGAATGAGTGCACAAACACATCCATTGTTACTAAGGTACATAAAAGTGATTTACACATAACAATATATCCAGATTTTGGATTATATTTCTTCAAAATACTCCTTACGTATTGTAAAACGATCGAGTGTGTAACGTTCAGGTTAAAAGAAAGGTTGAGGGGTTGTCAATCCAAAAACACACCATCAACCCATGAAGTTATTAATTGTCGGTTTGAGTCATGCTGGCAGACGCAGTCTGTCTAGTTTGAGTCCACGTGATTTTAGTGGTTGGCGACTTCCGATGTAAGTCGTTCATAGTAGCGTAAAGACACTTTATATTCCTTAAAACCTTGAGTTCGAATACTCTTTCATACATACCTTTTAATTTTGTCCTTTCAAATGATATCCTCAGTTTTGTCATATAAACGGAATTCATGTTTCGTTCTATTCGGATTTTGTCGGCCGGGTGAACACCTGCCTCCCGGAGTTGTCCACTCTCAGACTCGGACACAATACCATTTGCTTCAAACGTCAACGCATTATCCACCTAGCCACTGATTCCAAATAGCCACTCACTTGTGCAACGAGTAAATCGACACGTGCATCGTGGATTCCACCGTTAGCTATAATGAATCTATTTTGCGTGAAGACTATGTCTAACCAGTTCTCACGGGATTCACATATCTCAACCAAGACTGATCAAATTTCACTTACTATCAACAATTTTGATAATCCAAACCACTAAAATATATTTCCAATTTTCATTCTTTCTCGTTGTCATTTTATTTATTTATTTATTTATTTGAACACAAATATTGGTACAAAGGGGCACCGAATACATATGCACCACACAAGTCACTTGATTTGTGTGTGGGCCGTGATAGTGTCAGAGTGCGCAGACCGAAACAGGTGGTTTCCTTAGGGAGCCATACCCGGAGCCTTTGACCTAAAGGTCTAATCCACAAGGCAGTGAAGCAATATCAGGAGATGCAGTTTCATAATAGCCGGTGACCAATAACTGGTTCATACGCTATTTGTCCCTTCAGAATCCTGGGACCCATGTGCTATTATTGGCTTGTAATCAGGGCTTTCCAACCCCCCATAGGCCCATCAATAATTGAAGAGATCAGAATGGCCATCAGACAAATCAAGAGCGGCAAAGCAATAGAACTAAACAACATTCCAGCAGAACCACTGAAAGTAGACGTAGCAGTAACTGCAAGGATACTCCACATTCTTTTCAGCAAGATTTGGGATGAAGAACAAGCACCAGCAGACTGGAAAGAAGGACACCTGATCAAGATACCAAAGAAAGGCGATCTCAACAAGTGTGAGAACTACAAAGGCATCACTCTTTTCTAGATACCAAGAAAAGTTTTCAACAGGGTATTGTTAAACAGAATGAAGGACTCCATAGACGCCCATCTTCGAGACCAACAGGCTGGATTCCGTAAGGATCGATCGCGTACAGACCAAATCGCAACACTATGGATCATTGTGGCACAGTCATTTGAATGGAATTCACCACTCTACATCAACTTCATTGACTACGAGAAAACATTTGATAGCGTGGACAGGACAATACTATGGTAGCTTCTTTGATACTACGGCGTGCCTGAGAAGGTAGTCAATATCATACGGAATTTTTATGATGGATTAAACCGCGAAATCGTGCATGAAGGACAATTGACAGGCTCGTTCGAAGTAAAGACCGGTGTCAGGCAAGGTTGCTTACTCTCACCCTTTCTCTTTCTCCTGGTGGTCGACTAGATCATGAAGACGTTAACATCTGGGGGGAGCATCGGATACGTGGACAGCTAGGACACAGCTGGACGATCTAGACTTCGCAGATGATCTGACTCTTCTATCGCACACGCAACAACAAATGCAGGAGAAGACGACCGGTGTAGCAGCAGTAGGTCTCAACAGACACAAGGAGAAAATCAAGATTCTCCGATACAACATAGCTTGCACCGATCCAATCACAATTGACGGGGAAGATTTGGAAGATGTAAAAACCTTTACATATCTGGGCAGCATCATTGATGAACACGGTGGATCTGATGTAGATGTGAAGGCGAGGATCGGCAAAGCGAGAGCAGCATATCTACAACTGAAGAACATCTGAAACTCAAAAAAACTATCAACCAATACCAAAGTCACAATTTTCAATACAAATGTCAAGATAAGGCAATCCCTCACTTCAAATCCTCAAAGCCAAAGAAGAGCAAGACTAAAGAACACATCACGCTGAGAAATGGAGACAGATATGAGAAGAATGAACAACAATTGGACAGAACTAGAAATGAAGGCCCAGGACAGAGTAGATTGGAGAATGCTAGTTGGCGGTCTATGCTCCATTAGGGTTAACAGGCGTTAGTAAGTATGTAACATATTATCATTTTATGATAATATTTTCCCACCTTGATGAATATATCCATGATCTTGTACAAACGATTTTGAGCTATATCACTCATAGTATTCAGCTGCTAACTACGATTATCTCGCCGTTCACATCCAGATAATCTATATCTATCTACATGACTCTATTGTCTAATGAACTGAAATAGATCAAACGAATTTTTTTAACCTTAAAAACAACTGACACATTTCGGTTGTAAAGGTATTTATAAATTACATCTTAGTGAATAGGAGTAGGATTAGTTTCTAAGGAAACTATGGGTGAGCAAACCAAGACGTGATGCCAGTGCATAAAGTTTGTTGATAAATTTATTAAGTCACATAAATAGCAGGTGTAGAACCTGCGTAAATATAGTAATCTGTGGTTGGAGATTTTTGGTGAGGTGTCTCAGAGTCGTTTGCAATAACCGAGGTCCATTTACTGATTGACTTTTAAAATGCGAAATCTCCATCCAGGTGTTTATTTCTCTCTTTTTTATATCTAATCTTTACTACTAATACTGTGAGTACCTCTACTACTCTAGAATCTATCTTTATAATTCCATCTTGGTTTACTAGTGTGGTGTATCGTTTCGAACCGATGTACATATATGTCAGGTTCTACGTTGCACTAATAATTACTATAGATTTAAGTGGATAATATCTTCAGAACAATGAGCATAGCGGATTGTTATATCAAGTGATTTTCATCTATTTATAACCAATAAATAATGACAGTAATAATTAAGCAAAGATGGATAGTGGCTAACAATGGAATCCAGGGACTCAGAACAACTATCCACCAATATCGAAGTCAGAATGTGATGATGTTTGAAGCGAACAGTACTGGGTTCGAGTCCTGGAGTGAACATCAACTGTGATGCACGTACATCCAGCTGACTAGTTATAAGTAGGACAAAACGCACGTCCTGGATTCCACTGTTGGCCACTATCCACTATTGCTTATAATGCTTGTGACTTAAGGCTATATCGAGGCGGTCCGCACAGGATGCATATATGCCAACAAGTGACTGATCACTTCAGCAGTCCTAAATAACAATAGGAAGATACAAGTAAAACAACACCAAGTGAATTTGGACAGTATTAATTATATAACACTAGTTTAATTACTTTACAATGATAAAATGTTCTGATGTTTAAATATTTTCATGATTTCAATCACTTACTAATGTTGACTAGATCAACTTTGAAAACCTGGAAACTCTGGACAGTTGTTTTGTCCCTAGTACATAGACTTCTCAGTGGTGCGTATTCACTACTCTGCCATAGAGGCTCAAACTTAAAGCCTTTGTTCAGCCTCAAGACCATTGAGCAATTGTCCACTAGTGTACGTGTCTAACTTCAATCATTCTGAGTTATTGTGCGACCCTCATTCATTGTGTTCGGTGGATTAAACTCCACTATCCAAAGACTAAATACTTATTTTATTAATGTAAAAATTCTCATAACAAAATTTAAAAACACAAAAGCTCCTAGAAAATGAAAATGAATGTCGAAGATGGGAACTTCCACGTACCTTAACAGCATCATCGATGAACAAGAAGGATCCGATTCAGACGTAATGGTGAGGACAGTATTACTACACTTGAAGAACATATGGAACTCAAAACAACTATTAACCAATATCAACGTAAGAATCTTTAATACGAACATCAAGACAGTTCTACTGTACGGAGCTGAAACGTGGAGAACTACTACAACCATAATCAAAAAGTACAATTATTTATAAACTGTTGTCTACACAAGATACTCGGCGTCTGTTAGTCGGATAATATCAGCAACAGCCTACTATGAGAGAGGACAAACCAACTTCCATTTGAACAGGAAATTATGAAAATATGTTATAAATGGATAGGACATATATTGAAGAAATCATCAAACTGTATCATGTGAAGCAAACTCCAACTTGGAATCTTAAATTGAGAAGGAAAAATAAAAGACCAAGGAACATACTGCGTCCGAAATCGGTAGCAGACATAAAAAAGATGAATAGGAACTGGAGAGGATTTTTTTCCATAACAGTGTTGAATAGAGAATGTTAGTAGATGGCCTATATTCCACTACGAGAGGTAACAGGCGTAAGTAAGTACATTTGTTATTATTAATTCGAAGAAAGGTAGGGCGAAAAAGAGAGGTTAACAAGTTCTTTTTTTTTTTTCTTTCCAATCATATAGACATTGTTGTTCATCCACCGAAATTGGATAGTCGTAATGCATTAAGTGGATGGTTATGTATGCAACATAATTTAGTAAATAAAAAAATTGGTAAACCGTTATTTGATTGTACTCATGTATTGGAAAGATGGAGATATGGTTGGAAAGATAATGATGATTGTAGATTACCAGAACAAGATTAGTAACATTTTCAATGACTTGTCTTTTAATAAATATACATATTGTGTGTGTGTGTGTGAATATGTGTGTTTAGTGATTATTCAGATTTCCTTTCAATTTATATTCTCTTGTTTCTATGTTTGTTCAGTAGTAATTTGCTTTGTTATTACTAAGACATAATTATGAGTAGTATAATAGTGTACACTAAAAATTCAATCATTATAAAAATATATGCATTGGACAGTTTGAGTTGATATTTCAATGATGTTTGTTTTGTTTTGTTTTATATCAAAATTAGAAAAATACACCCGGTATTTGCCCATTTGTAGTGTAGCCAGGGATATCTGTCTTCGATTTATTCAACACATAGATATTGGTACAAGGAGGCACCAAATACATATGCGCCACATAGATCTCATTTGATATGTGTTAGGGCTGTGATACTACCCGGGTGCCCAAACCGAAGCAGGTGGTTTTCTTAGGGGGCCACACCCGGAGTCTTCGACCTGAAGGTCTGACCCACAAGGCAGTGGAGCATCATAAGGAGATACAGTCCCATGGTAGCCGGTGACCAATGATTGGTTCATACGCCATTTGTTCCTTCAGGATACTGGAGTTAGCCCATGTGCACCATTGGTTTGGAATTGTGGTTTCCCAACTCTCCTAGGTGGACTCTCCATATCCACCAAGCCGGTCAAAGCACCGGACATTTGCATTTCGTCCTCTGAATTTCGTAAACAACACCCCCGCAACGAGAAGGCAGTGAGTAGGACTTCCGTGGCAGAGGCTGTATACGTGTGGCTATGTGTGAGCATTTCGAGAGGAAGAGCGGACTCTCCCCACTCTCAGCCATACCAAGGCATAGTTAACTCACTTCTACGTGACGAATGTAAAACATGATCATTTAGATTAAAGGATATTTGAAGGTAACTAGTATTTGATCATTAGTGTCTTCAAAGTATCACTTGTTTATTTTAAGATCGTTGAGTAGACATTCCTGAGGTTAAAATTGTATTGGTTAGTTCTCTTTCATTTGATTCCAATAGATGATATGCTGTTAGCTTAGTATATTAGCGGTCCAATTCTCCTAGTATTACTATGAATTTACTTGAGCATATTTAAAAGCCAAAGCACCAGCTGCTGTTAGAGACTGTTATCAATGATTAATAAAATTCAAAAGTATGAGAAAGGCAAACAGTGAGTGAGTGTATATGTGAGTTAAAAGTCGAAATATGCTGTATACTACTAATGTCTATTGAAATAAGTAGTATGTAATACGAAACAAAAGTTAAATGGCTGGCAGTAGAAGGTTAAGAAGATCAAATATAAGAAAACAGAAAGGAATTGTGAATTGGATGATATTGTGTAATTTTGCATGAAATAATAAATTGGTTGTCCGCATCGGAATTTTCGTTCATGACAAAAATATCAATGGAAATTTTATAAGTGTTAATCAATTGTAAGTTATTGGTTGTCTTTCATCTACAACCGATGGGCGACCAGATAAAGATTGAGATACAGAGATGCGTCCAATCAGACCTACACTTTCTTTTACATAGTGGGTTAATTGTCTAAATTACAGCTTGTAATAAAAAATTCAATAGACTTACTATGGGGGTAGGGTATTGAGTAATGATGTAAAATCAGTTGATAAGGTAGTAACTCTTCTCCTGAGATGGTTGGGACAATCAGTCAGTAACAACGTAGAACTTCATACGTACGTATATCAGATCGAGTTGTCATACCACACTAGCACAGTGATTCATTTGTCGATTCAAATCTCGAAGTACTAGAGGTAGTAAGAGTGTAGTGAACGAGAACAACAATGGGGAAAATCGAATGTATTTGACAACAAATTACAGAACTAGTTAGTAAAATCTAACAACCATATAGTAAATGTTCAATTTGCAAAATCTCCATCAATTGTCTCAAATGACTGAGACTTCCTTTGTAAATGCATTTTCATACAAATTGCGTTGTCTTCATTCTTTACTGTTCGATCTTCTTGTCTCTTTGCTGCCAGACATTCTGTTCACGATTCACGTCATATACTGCTTATGTCCACATAAGTAGCACACACCACAAGAGTATAAGCAGTAATCGGAAACATTAGGGTTTGAAGATGTTATTCAAGGAGTGAAATCAATTTGGAAAGAGAAAAAAAGTAAGGGACATGAATAATTTGGGAGAACACAAAGAGTGGATGCACTTGCGCCATTGGGACATGTATTAAATATTTCTGAAACCCGCTTAAGTTCATTGATGATGTCTGGTTTAAGAGTAGATTAGAGATAGCAAAATTAAGATTTAGCTCTAGGTCCATGAGGTCATTGACACTTGGACTGAACTATTTAGGTAGACACGGATTACTTTGTTAAGGTATCCGACGTAATATGTTCTAACAGTACATTAAAGTGAACAATTTTGTTTTGCCAGACTTTACTCCCATAAACAGTAATATGAAACTAATCTTGGTAATTTGTGAGTCAATAACTATTATATAACTAGTCGTATTATGGTATGTGTACTTGTAGAGATAGGATCAATACTTCAATTTGATAAGTGGATTCCAGAATATGCGTAAAATACACTTTAAAATAATAATCCTTAGTTGTGTTTAAATAAACAGTACAAATACATAATGGAAAAATGGTTCGAACGTAGTGAAGTTTTTCATACCAGGACGCGCGTTCTATTTGGTACTGGTCAACTAGATGTGCCTTCATTTCACAATTGATGATCACTCCGGGACTCGAACCCAGTACTGTTTTCAGGTAGCTATTAGGACTCAGTAGTTAAGTGGATAACACAATGGTGTTTGAAGTAAAAAGAACTAGGTTCGAGTCTCGGAGTGAACATCAACTGTGAGATGTGGGTACATCCAGCTGATAAGTCCCAAATAGGGCGAAACGCGCGTCTTCGATTCCATTGCTAACCGCTATCCATCTTTGCTTAGAGTTGGATGATGACGCATGATTAAGATGAAATACGTCTCCTGGATACTAACAGTAAAAACTGTACAAATAGAATGTTACATAGATAAGATCGAAATAATCAGTAAAATGTTTAGAATCAAAACAAAAATGAATAGAATACAGAACTAAAGTATTGAGTGTAACAACTTGACATTTAATGTAACAAACAGTTATCATCAACGAAATCCTTGGTACAGATTCATGTTAGTCTTGGTTACTATACTAAGTTAACAAGACAAAATGAAATCAACTAAAAAGATTACAATAATGTAGTAGTGATAAATAGGAAGTTAGACATTAACACCGTTGGATGCCGGCTCAGTGGTCTAGGTGGTTAAGCGCCTGGCGCGAGACTGATAGGTCCTGGGTTCGGATCTCGCGAGGAGCGGGATCGTGGATGCGCACTGCTGAGGAGTCCCATACTAGAACGAAATGGCCGTCCAGTGCTCCCAGGTTTTCCAAGGTGGTCTAGCTTCAATGGATTCATGATTTCAACCAGTGAAATAGGAAAGACTAAATTATAGGAATATGATTTGAAAAAAACACTGGAAAGGTATGTGTAAAGGGATTCTACGATGCAACATCTAGAAGAAAGTAACGAGTGTATGCATCTGAGCCACTTTGAATGATTCATAACCATGTCTACGAAACTCTGACAACTAAATGTGATTATCCCGCGAATTCTAATTAAATTTAAAACAAAAAGTTATTGAATATTGTAAGGCAAACATGGTATATTAAACAAGTATTATTATTATTTATTGGAACACATAAATATGGGTACACAGGAACACCATTCATATGCGCCACACTAGACGATTGATTTTTATGTGGACTATGATACTGCCCGGGTGCCCAAACGGAAGCAGATGGTTTCTTTGGTGATTACATTCGGAGCCCTTGACCTAAAAATCTGATCCACAAGGCAGTGAAGCAACGCCAGTCAGTCAGCTGCAACGTAGGACCAGGCACGTATATGCATCGGTCCAAGTTGCCATACCGCATTAGCACAACAAGATGAACACCGGATTCATAGAAGTAGTTAATTCAGTGGTGGTAATATATAGAAGAAAGATTGTGTATAAGGAGATAGTACAGGAAGATAGAATTAGTTCCTAGAAAGAAAGATTTGAAGTGATTTTAATCTCTTAATTTAAGGAAGACAGAGAGTGTATACACCGACGCCATTCTGATCGATTCTGAGCCATGTCACCAAGAGTCTCCAACCATTGGTTACGATAGTCACGCGGACCCCAACCAGGCAGTCTGAATCTTCCAACATGGCTCAGACCAGAAGTTAGTGACTTCAAGCACTGATGCCACGTTTTGGTTTGGCCGCCCCTAACTTTCTTCCAGTCATCCCTAACATCGGTTACCATTGCGCGTCGCGGTAATCGGTGTTCAGGCATATGCAGCACGTGGCCCAACCATCTCAGTCGATGAAGGTTCATAACCTCATCAACTGATTTACCATCATTTTCTAATACCCTGCGTCTAACCTCACTATTACTTACCCGGTGATCCCAGCAGATACCCGCAATATTTCTAAGGCACCTGTGGTCAAATACTAGTAACTTACGAATATCTTCTACTCTTAAAGGTCATGTTTCGCAGCCGTATAGTAGAACGGAACGAACTGCCGCGCTGTATACTCGTCCTTTTATTGATAGACGAATATCTCGCCTTCGCCATAGATGACGTAAGTTTGCAAAGGCCAAGCGAGCTTTTCGAATCCGTGCTGAGATTTCGTCAGACACCAACCCATTAGGACTGATCAGACTTCCAAGATAAGTGAAGTTGTCAACGCGTTCGACTACTTTACTCCCTATCCTTAGTTCAGGTGTTCACACAGGCCATTGCTGAAGCAACAACTTGCATTTAGAGGGAGAGAAGCGCATCACAAACATTCTAGCATTGTTGCTCAGTGCTACCAAAAGACTCTGCATTTCATCAGCGTCTTCACCAAACAGGACTATGTCATCTGCGTATTCTAAGTCAATAAGTGGACCTCCTGGTAGGAGATCAATACCCGAGAATTCAGTCGATGAGAGCGTTATTTCCATCAGTAGATCTATGATGAAGTTGAACAAAAATTGAGAAAGTGGACAGCCTTGGCTGACGCCACTTGAGGTTGCAAAAGCAGATGACAGTTCGGCATAGGCTCTGACTCGACTAGTAGTGTTCGAGTAAAGAGCCTTCACAAGGTTTATGTACTTCTGAGGTTCGCCTTTCAATGACAGACACTGCCACAGAACCTCTCGGTCTACAGAGTCAAACGCTGCTTTTAAATCAAGGAAGACCATTATTTTCGGACCTGACGAATGGTGAATATGTGGTCAATGCAGCCACGACCAGGTCTGAAGCCAGCCTGATTTTCACGTGTTTGCAGCTCACGAGTCTTAGTTAGGCGTCCGAAAATTATCGAAGCTAGTATTTTAGATACTATATTAGTCAAACTAATCCCTCTGTGGTTGTCACAGGATGATTTTGACCCTTTCTTAAATATTGGGACGATAAATGATTGTGACCAGTTAGATGGGATAACGTCTAACTAAATATTAGTCAACCTAGTCGCTAAAACTAGAGCACCATCTTTAAAAACCTCTGAGGCCAATCCATCTGCACCACCTGCCCTTCATCGTTTCAGATTAGCTATAGCCTTTTGAACTTCAGCTAGAGTTGGGGGACCTACTTCAACGTTCCATTCACGTTGTCTGGGAATAGAGGGTAGTTGTAGAGTAGCTGAAGGCCAGCTAAACTGCTTCTTAAAGTGTTCCGCCCATCGTTTTAAACGTCTGGACTGGGAGCAGATGAGAGTGTCGTATTTTTCCGAAATAGTCTGACTTACACTTGATTTATTAATTCCAGTTTCTTTTATTAGTCTGTAGAGTTGTCTTGTGTTTACTATAGCCGCGGCCTTTTCCATCTCTTTTGCTTTCGTTGCCCACCACTGCTCACGGTCGTTCCTTAGACTTTTGCTTAATCTAGATTTGATTTCTTTACGCTCTTCATCGTATTCAAAACCTGATGGGATGAGGTTACGAGAATCCATCAGTGCAATAGACCTTGAAGAAATCCATTGGTTCTTTGTAACCCTGTGGTTTAAATCACTAGTAGATGTCACTGCTGTTTCCACAGCAGATTGTATGTCTTTCCAATCAACATCGGGGTCAGCCTCGTTTTCAGAACTACCTAAGTGTGACCTCAGTTGTTCCTGGAACCTACTTTTGGCTTTCTCATTACTCAATTCGGTTCTAATGAGTCTTTTTTGTGTGGCTCTTTTGCGTCCAGTGAGGCGCAAACAGATGCGTGCTCGTACTAGGGCATGATCAGAGTCCAAGCAGGTACCCCAGAATGAGCGACAATCTTCTATTGACCCTCTCCAACGATGACTGATGGCAATATGGTCTATTTGAGTCCATCGTTGGTTTGGTGCAGGGGGTCGCCATGTTAGACGATGTCTCTCCTTATGCTTAAAATTTGTGTTTGCTAAAAATAAACGATTGTCTGAGCACAGTTGCAGCAGACGATCACCATTATCTGTTCGCTGTGCCGGAATACTAAACTACTCACCTAAATGTCTTTCTGTTTCGTTTAAGCTACCTACCTCGGCATTAAAGTCGCGTGCTACGAGTACTATGTCTGAACGTTTAGCTTTCTGAAGAAGTTCAGACAGCTTTCTGTAAAATTCATCTTTCACTTCATCCGAACTGCAGTCAGTGGGAGCGTAAGCAGAAACGACGAAAAGGCAACGACGTGTGTCCCTATCCTTCCGAGTTCTTACCGAGCCGTTTAGCCAAACAGCGCATAGACGACTGTTTACGGGGATCCACTCTAATAGCGCTTGTTCCGCCCTCATGCTAAGTGTTATGCCTACACCTGCCAGTCCACGAGAACTAGCCATCGGGTCGCCAGATACACGGAGGGTGTATCTCGTTGGCTCTCCGTTTTGCCGAGGCGAGGTCAAGTGAATGACCACACTAGGATCCTGTATGCGTGTTTCGGAGACACAGCATACATCAATCGTACGAGATTCTAAGGTTTTAGCCAAGGAAGCCTACTGACCGATTTGGCATAGTGTGCGTACGTTGAAGGCTCCAATGTATAGTTTGGAGCGAGGTTTCAGTAGACCTGGGACAGTGTTTTGAGCACTAGAATCGTTGGCTGTGGTAACACTTGAGGATAAAGCTGAAAGAGGAAGTTTTGGTGTATAATGTCGATGTAGGAGGAATAATAGGAATTGAAGAGGGAGGTTAATTATGAATACAGTGGTCTTGAATGCGATTATCACTTCCCGGTTGCCCACACCGTGGAAGGGTTCTGCTGGAGGTACCTGAAAAGGAAATTGGATTAGAGGTGGTCATAGTGACCTGAGAGCATGACCGCAGTGCCCAAGGGACAGCTGCTTGAGGTCGGTCACACACGACCTTTTTATGAGTAATTTTTGTGTTAGCTCCGTACTTGTTGAGACCTTACCGCCGGAGACGGATATCCGTGGGATAAGGCGAGATGTGCATTTTTAGGATCGACCTTCTCTAACCCTACCCCTCCTTGTGGGAAGGCAGCATCGCTGTCATGCTGGTTGTCTGAAGGAAACACCTTACTGCTGTCAAACCTCTGTACAGTCAGCAGTACGACTTCGCCCTCAGACCTTGAGTTGCTGCTTTTAGTCTTACCGCTCTTCAACCGACCTGTCTGGCATGGTAGGACCTTGAGGAACGGTTGTTCCAGCCAGTATAGGTCAGTTGCTTCATCACGATAGGCAAGCCCGACCACCAAGTCAAGGTAGCAACAACGGTCAGGGAAGCAACGCTAGGAGATGCATTCCCATGGTAGTCGGTGACCGATGATTGGTTCATACACCACTTGTTCCTTTAGGATCACGGAGCCCATGTACTCCATTTGGTTTAGAATCAGGGATTTCCAACTGCTCTAGATAGATCCACCAACCCGGTTAAAGCGATTTTCCTCCTGTCAATTTCGTAGAAAACACCCGCACCACGAGAAAGCGGTGAGTAAGGCATCCAGGATAGTGGCTTTATATGCGTAGGCATATGAGAGAATTTGGGAGCGTTATTATTATTATTATTATTATCATTATTATTATTATTATTATTATTATTATTATTATTATTATTATTATTATTATTATTATTATTATTATTATTATTAGTTTTAGTATTATTAATAATAGCTCTTGGTAAATCTGTTTCATGTTCTCTGTCCTTATTCACTTTCCTCCGACTCATTTTTGTATTTTGTTTTATACTACTTAATAATATTCAGTAAATAGTTGTGTTCCTAGCAATTTGTACACTTATGTTTTAACTCATTTGTCGTGTAATATTCTGAAATATTTACATATACTTATAGCATTTATTGTATTTATGATTGCAATTACTTTATCTCAATCATTGTAATAGGTGCTCACAATTTAGGGCATTTTGTTTAACTATTATTTAAACGCAACGGTTTCCATATTGTTTACTGTTGGTTACCAAGTTTAGACATAGTTAACAGCTATCATTTATGAACTATCGTATATTGTAATTATTCTTTAAGTTACTATTACAGGAAGCCCACTTTGTTTCAAACCAAAAGATGAGGTAAATGCCATGGATACCTTGCAAGTTTAAGTTTGTAACTAAATTTTGTATATTCTTTCAATAAAGAACCACTTTTTTTTTAGATAAGTCGTTGCTTTGTGAACATCGATTTTGTGCGTATCTCATTTGGGTGATTTGGACGCCTTGATAGACTTAACAGCTCTATTGAACATTATATGTTTAAATGGATGATTAAGATCTGATATAATCACATTTGACATGAGTTTGCTACGTTTTAAGTGTCTATCTGTTAACCAAAAAATTCACCGTATACCTTGCTAACTGTTTTCAGAACTTTCCGCAACACAGTAAATTCTTTCTCTTAAAAGTTCAAGGAAGAATAATAAGTAATATGCAAGAATTAACACATCGTAAAAGTACACGTTGAGTGATCTCGAAAACATGTAGCCTCCTTATATAGTAGGTCTGACAGAAAACATTAAGTAGAATTAATTGTGAGAGCATTAGTAACAGACAATCATTCAGTAAGAAACAAGAGTTGAAAACTAGAAGTTGGACAACTGCTTTGTCTTAGTATAAGGTCTCTCGACAACCCACACATACAACCATGCTACAGGGGATCGTACCCAGAATCACATGTTTTGACCCTGAATACTAGACGTTTAGACTAGCGGACCGATATCCAATGGTCATCATTTTCAAACTTCAATGAAAACATAACATCATGTAACTATCACCCAATGTTGATAAGTGGGTGATAAGTCTTATAATTGAATGCTAGATTCGGTTTTTAAGCTCTTCTAGTAACCTCCAGGCTGCATCTACACAGCAATTTGAACACGGGAGAAAAGGCGCAAAATATGGAAGAAACACTTTACACCAAAGGTTCGCTCATGTACAGAAAATCTGGGGTTTTTATAGTATTTTAGATGACCTTGGACTTTCGGAAAGTTCTGGAACGCTACTAAACATAGTAGCAGTATAGGTAACCATCCAATCAGATGCTCGACATGTGACTTTTCACTTTCTAGAAGTTTCTGGCAAAACGTCTATTGAATGCTGATTGGATAAGAAGTTTATTAGCGTTTTCAGAGACGTTTTTGGTTTACTCGGGGGATTTTCTAGACCTCAGTTGGATTATAACGAGTTTACTACTTAGCGGTTCAATCCATACTATATTATAGGTGTAACGCATGACCATTATGAACAGAGACTATTCGTAGTTCATTAGTATTCTATCATAGGTGTCCTTATACAATCAATCGTGAATTTTGTGATCATCAAGTGAACAATTGTGAGGATTGAAGTGGGGTATTGATCAAGGATGGCAAATCAATTAATATGGTAATGAATCTTCAACTGGGGTGGATGGCACATGTATTACGTGTGCCCAACCTCCGCCTACTTAGATCCGCAATATTGTGTAATGTAAAAGTAGGCAAGAAGAAAGCTAAGGGCGCCCAAACTAAACTATACCATCAGTTCATGAAGTCACTGTTAATTAAACTTAGCCATGTTAATGACTGTAGACTAACTGTTTGGGGTGCTCATGATTATCGTAATCGGTGGTAAGAAACTTTTATATGCAACATCTCAGAATCGTTTGCACTGGTGCCAGTGCATCAATTATTCGCCTACACTCGAATCCTGAGAATCTGTATTCACTAATTTATATTTCCTTGAATGACATCTTTAATGTCTAGTCTTTTCAATCACTATTAATACTGTCACTACTGTCCTGAGATTTAGCATTACAATATCATTCCTCTGCGCTAATAGGGTATGTACACAAATATCAGGTTCTACAGTCATCATCATTATAATCAACTAGAATAGAAAAGAATAATCAAGGAACATTAAACAATTGTTTTATCCCTGTTTCCAACTTTGAAATAGTAGGTACCTATGAACTTCTTATTGTTAACAAGTCTATGTCCTTTTCTATTTTCGGATTAATCTAATATTCTTATCAGAAGGGATTATGTGTAGATTTTTGAAATTTCAATAGTTAAGATCATGAATCAATTGAAGCTAGACCACCACCATGGAAAACCTGGAAGCACTGGACGGCCATTTCGTCCTAGTATGGGATTCCTCAGCCGTTACCAGTGGAGTTCAATTAGGTCTGTTGTATGATATAAGCTCATTGAAGACAATGGTTTACGGTGGCACAACTTCGTAATCTAATATTCGTTAACTTATTTATCATGTGAAAATATTTCTAGTCGATTTTCTCAAATTATCCTTGATTGCCCAAAACAATATAAATAAATAGTAATTCGAACGGTGAGACTACAATTTATGGACGACCTCTGAACGACCCTTAAATGATCTTGATAAATATAAGGCAATCAGAAAACAGTATGTATATAGTAAACATATATTATACAAAACCAAAGTAATAAAGTGGATACACTTCTTATACGTGATTCAAAAACTTGTCGAGATTAGAAAAAGGTTCAAACGTTCTAAAATCGTAATGCATACTGTAGACGAACTCATCCATATGGCCTCATAATAATCGGCTTCTGGAGCTATGATAAAGTCTCACAAACTCTTTCCGCCTCGAGCATATAGTTTCAATATTGTTTATGTGCACTCCGGTTGTTGAGTACACAAAACGCCACTTGTGGATAACGACACGATACACTTAACCAAGCTTATGTAGGAGTCTGTACGCTTTCCATTCATCCGTATATATTGTAGTACCTGGATGCAGTCAGTGTTACTAGTGCTTTTATTATCCAGTTCGTACCAATTATCATAATTTGCCATAGTCTCAACCTAGAAGTTCTTCTTCTAGGAGACTTCTTCCTTCAATACATATTACATTGAAAGACAATATCATCACGGTAGGTTGCACAAGATGCAAAAGTCACTTGATTATCACAAACAAATAGAGGAATTTATTAGTAGTTCTATCTATTGTAGCCGCTCAATTATCATATTTTCTCTAAAATCGATCGTACATAAGCATCAAGTACTGAAATTGGTTTCGTGACCTAAAAATCCCTTAAACATTTCTAATTGGCTCATCTATAATATAAAATTATAGTCTCGTCGAATTTTTATCATTTACTGACGAATCATCAGGTTTTCAATAGATAACAACTGTATATTAAATCTCTCCGTTGATGATTAAGATTGTAATTGATCAATCTCTTATTGACATAGGTGTATACAATGCATATTGCTTCGATATTTCTTTAATTCATACAAGCATTCTAGACAATGATAGATGGTGGCTAGTAGGGAAATCCAATTTGACACAGGTTACTTCCTATTTGACACTTGTCAGTTCGACGTACCTACATCTCACAGTTAATGTTCACTGTTGAACTCAAACCCAATACCGTTTGCTTTAAACGCCATTAGCGTTCTGAATTCGATATTTTGTTAGATAATTGTTTTGTATTCCTAGATACAATATTGCCCCTAATTCACACGCTTTATACGTAAAGATGTATTCATTTATTTATTTTAACACATAGATATTGGTACAAGGAGACACCAAATACATATGCTCCACACAGATTTCAATTGATATGTGTGAGGCCTGAGATACTGCCCGGGTGCTCAAACCGAAGCAGGTGGTTTTCTTAGGGGGCCACACCAGGAGTCTTCGACCTGAAGATCTGACCCACAAGGTAATAGAGCATCGTAAGGAGATGCAGTCCAATAGTAGCCGGTGACCAATGATTGGTTCATACGCCATTTGTTCCTTCAGGATACTGAAGTTAGCCCATGTGCACCATTGGTTTGGGATCCAGTTAAAGCGCCGGACATTCGCTTTTCGTCCTCTCATTTTTGTAAACAACACCCCCGCTACGAGAAGGTAGTGAGTAGGACTTCCCTGCCAAAGGTTATATACTCATGGCTATATGAGAGCATTTGGAGAGGGACAGCGGAATCTCCTCACTCTAGGACGTACTAGGTCGTTTGGGGGCACGTAAAAATGTATAGTGATTAGTACCAGAATTCAAGTAGTGCATTTCGTCCTATTTCAGACTTATCAACTACATATTGAATATATATATATATTGTTTATGTAAGTTGTTTTTTTCTATTGATATACTTATACTACTTATAAACATAAATATATACAGAAATGAATACTCTAAATGTATATGTCTTTATATACATATATATATATATAGAAGTGTATGTACATAATGTAATGTATCTATATACAAGTGTTAATAATATAAACTATGCTTCAAATGATATATCTTATTTATTGAAGGTCATCTATGTAATTAATAATAACAAGAATTATTACCAGTTAATAGAAAGTAATATACTACTAACCAATTCAATTCGTGTTATAATAAGCATATATATATATAGATATAGATATAGATATATAGATATTATTATATAAGTATATTTGCTTTCAACTACATTCATTCATTTACTATATTATAAATCATTACATTTATGTGAGAACCATAGTAACTAACTAACTAATAATCAGTTTTATTCTGTTTAACGGAAGGAAAACTTACATAATTTTCTGTGTGTATTTTCTTTTTCGAGAGAGGGGGAGGGGTAAGTGATTTTTCAGTTTTGTTTTGTTTTTTACAATTTAACTTGAATAAAATTAATCTGTAAATAATGTTCATTATAGATTGTTGAGTTCAATTGTTGAGGTGAGGATGGGGGTGAGAGTGGGGTGAGAGTGGGGTGGGGTGGGGGTTACCATTGAAAATCTGTATGAATTCCACAAGTTGGATAGTTGAATTTATGAGTCGATTGAATTTAGATCACTATGGGAAACTTGAAAGTACTGGATGGCTGTTTTGTTCTAGTATAAGATTCATTCGTGGCAGTAAACATTCATAATCCTGTCTCATAAGCGATCACTTAACCACTAGATCACTAACTTCGCATTCAACAGTGTTATTGTCTAACTTCAACTAATCCACGAAGTTGCATCACCGTCCATCAATTTTATCAGTGTGTTACTATCTCATAGCAGACTCAGTTAAACTCCACTGGTGATGGCTTCTTACTAGAACTCCAAGAAATACTTCTTGATGACCGTTATAATCAGAGAAGGATTTTTGTGGATATTATACTAATTTAATAGTTGAATTCATGACTCAATCGAAGCTAGACCACTATCCTAATATAGTAGTCCTCTGTGGTAGTGCACATCCATGATCCCGTCTCGTGAGATTTAAAACCAGAATCTATCAGTCTCGTACGTGATCACTTAACCACTAGACCACTGAATAGGTCAGTATCCAACAGTGTTAATATCTAATTTCCACTAATCTATTATAATAATCTATTACAATATGCTCCTGAAGATTCTTATTGACCCTTGATTTTCAATGTTATCCTTGATCTGTAATGAGTATAAATAACACATTAAATCAATTTTCACTAGACCTTTTCAATTAAAAAAAGTTGACAAGAAACCCTTGACCTACGTTTCGTGCAAGTTGGCGCTTATCGATTGAATTTGACCTAACACACTTGATATTGATCACTGGTTAGTGATTATTCAATTGCAAATACATTTCAATCTTGCAAGATGTCACTCGTGACGTCTTTGATTATGAAGCTAGGTGGCATTGGATTGATTCCGTCAGGGAGCACTAATTCCGTCAAGATCACAGGTAAAACTTTCTGAAGAGTGCTAAATAACATGAAACCTAGGTCGAAAGTTTCCTTTCAACTACCTTCAATCATTATCTCGTCTCAACATAGTGTATGCGATGTTTAGTCAACTAGACTAATGGGTGCATTGCTACCTGATCAGTGGAGTTCGATATGCCTTATGGAGGGCCTGACATACTTGACGTTGATCACTAACCAGTAATCAATCAATTGTAAATAAATAATTACTGTAGAGATCTGAATGAAAGCTATACTCAATAGGGCAATCATGAATATTATCTATTAAAGACAAATTATTTATCAAGTACATATGTATATATATTCGACTCTATTTACATACTTAATTACGCCTGTTACTCCCAATGTAACATAGACCGTCAACCAGCATTCTCCAACCCACTCTGTTCTGGACCTTTCTAGTTCTATCCAATTGTTGTTCATTCTTCTCATATCTGTCTCTATTTCTCGGCGTTATGTAATCTTTGATCTTCCTCTTCTTCTTTGGCCTTCAAGATTTCAAGTGAGGGATTACCTTGTGACACAATTGGATGTTTTCCTCAATATGTGTCCTATTCACTTCCAGCGCTTCTTCATGATTTCTTCCCCCTCTGGGATCTGGTTTGTTCTCTCCCACAGTAGATTGTTACTGATAGTGTTTGGTCAAGGGTATATGAATTCTGGATAAACTAGTTGGTTAATGAAACTTGATATAGATAATGGTAGGATTCGAACTTGTAACTTATGGGTAAACATTTGAGTCCTTTAACTAATCAATAACTATCTTCCAATACATTATAATGATAAAAATTATTGATTATTGTTAAGTAAACACTAATAATGAATAGAAATTTGTAAATATCCTACTGACTTAAGTAGTATATGTTTTTATATTAAAGTAATAAGTAGTACTGTTCAACCATCAAACAAATTGATTGACTTTTATATACTCAAATAGCTTATAGTCTACAGATTTCAATTAACTTATTAATGACTAACTTGGTTAATGAAATCCTTAAATTCTTTAAGAACGTTCTAACTAATGATGATCACTTAAATCAGTAATAACCTGAATTCAAGCATAACCAGGTTGTATCTTATCATTTCTGAAGCAATTTGGATGACTCTCTCAGTCTCTCACAGTGTACAAACATTCCATGTACCTAAATTAATGGTTGTTGTGATTGTCAAAAGATGTACCAGCCTCGTAACTCCTGAAGGAACTTAGCTTTCACCATGAGGTGTCATAACTTTTCTAAGTGAAGACCTTCTAACCCTCAAGGCAGAGTTTAAATGGTTTGAATGATTTTTTCTGGTTAGCGTTTTGTTTAGCGAGTTAGTTTTTTTACGGGATAGGGTCGCTAACCCCATGCTCAACCCTCTTCCTTTATCCGGGCTTGGGACCGGCAGTAGCCCTAAAGGGGCTCCAGACGGAGTTATTATTGACTTAGATCATCATTAATGATATTTAATATTCTTTAAGTTATATTATGACGATGAATCATTTGTCTAGAAGGTGAAACTGAAGAAGTAATAAATAATGACGAAATAATTTTCTTCTGTAGCTTGGTTATTTATAGTTCCATATATTTAATTCTATTTATTATCTACAAGAGATTATGGATCATTAGACATAATTTAATAGCTGAGTTCATGAGTCGATTAAAATCATACCAAGATAGGAAACCTGGAAGCAGTCGACGACTGTTTCGTTTTAGTATAGGACTCCACAGTAGTGCATATCTGCGAAATCGACCGCAAGAATCGAACACAGGAACTATCAGTCTCGCACACAAACGGGAAGCCTGCGAGTGAAATTATGGATGCACACTGTTGAAAAGTCTCATACTAGAAAGAAACGGCTGTTCAGTGTTTCCAGGTTTTCCATGGTCGTCTAGCTTCAATTGACTCATCATCTCAACTATTAAAATTACTATCATATCTACAAAATCACTTCTGATATTAAATAGTAAGAGTTTTACGACGGTGAAAACCCGGTTCATTCCATCTTGAAACTCTGTAGGGATCATGAGGTATAGACTTCTAAACTAACTTAAGTGGTCAATAGAGAACGGAATGATTCTCCCCCATGTTGTAAAATAGAAATAACAATATTTTGACTCGTAATGAACACATGAACATACCTATACCTATGAATATACTTGGATTTTGTAGATTGGTTTGATCTGTGTAATTCAGGTTGAGAAGTCTCATACTAAGATGAAACAGCTGTCCAGTGCTTTCAGGTTTTCCATGGTGGTCTAACTTTAATCGATTCATGAACTCAATTTTTGTAACTTTGTGACAAGGGGTTTTGTGGAGATTGTAGTAATTTCAATGATTAAGATCATGAGTCATTTGAAGTTAGACCACCATGGAAAACTTGGAAGCACTGGACGGCCGTTTCGTCGTATTATGGGACTCCTCAGCAGTGCGCGATCCGAACCCAGGACCTACTGGTTTCGCGCGCAAGCACTTAACCACTAGATCACTTTGTTTATTTGGATACATTAGTCCGGCTTTAATCATTTAATGGCTATAATTTCAGAGAATTTGTGAAAAAATTCATTCGACCATCAAATAATGATGCTGAAAGACTTTCATCTACCAACTTGATTCCTTGTATCACAGAGTCGTTTACAATAGCAGTGATAAATGCCTTAAATGTTACTGACTTGAGACGTTTTAGGATATGTCTTTGGAATCGAACGTAAGCTCTTCTTACTGTTTTACCAAAGTAACTAATTTGTTAGGTATATGTAACTTTGTATACGTGATTAAGGGTAACATGTAAGGGGTACCTAACTGTCTTTGATTAAAGCAACGAATATATTATATTAAACAAAAGAGTGTCAGCTTGAATACAGGATAATCTCTGGTCAATGTGCTTTATAATCTTCAGTTTATTGTCGGAGCAACATTGACAAGGTTAAGTTTAAATTAAATAAAAATAGGCTTTTTATCTACTGTGGTTTCTTTAGGCGTTTTGTCTTTACTTTCCCATATTTCTTAATAAGTTCCTTTTTATACCCGTTGTTCCTCAGATATTCTTTCATATCCATTAATCCTGATTCTAGGTTTATTCGTAGTACATATCCTTAACGTTCTGGGAGATAGTGTTTTGATTAATACTTTATTGTAACTAATCGTACAAAAGTTGTTAAAATCCAGAAAAAGACGTCGAGCTGACCATCTTTGTGGAGTCTTTTGAGTTCGTCTGCGGGCTCATCACTTTATGTGGGACACTTTATTTTGTCGTCATTTAGATCGGATGATGTTGTTGAAAGGTGTTCCACTTTAGTAGCCTGTTATCTGACTCCAATACGATTGTGTGAATGTTTGTTATCGCCTATCCTGGTGTATAATCATTGACTTAAATCGCGTTAGTCAATAACGAAATTAAATAAGTCAAATAAAGAGAATGGACTTTTAAATTCATATATTTTGTATAATCGTTAATCAAACAAACGAACGGGTAAACGATGCGAAGATAAGAAAGCGAATCAAAAATGATGCGCTGTGGAGATGGTTTGTTAAGCGTTAAATCTTTTCAATACACTGAATGTTGCATTAGATCATCTTCCCTTTCATTGTATAACAATATCAAGAATATTCCATGATCAATTGAATACTTCTTATGGATGTTATCGATAAAAGTTTTAGCAGATATTTGATTGTTGTTGATCTTTATCAGAATACCCATGATAATTCTCCTAGTGGAACGATCACTTAAACATCAATAGAGATAATTTTTTTACGAAACTAATCAATCGTCTATTAATCTCATTGAAATTATAAATTGATCTTAGCTAGATCATCATTGAAAATATGGAAGCACTGAATACTATTTCGATCTAGTACACGACCCTTCAGGATTCAAGATTTGAACATCTTGATTTCGACTACATCAAAGTTTAAGAAAGCTTACTACTTATTAGTAGTCAGAAACCATTACGATATAGATGATAACTACTGTCATTCTTAAAAGATTTAGCTAATATCTGTTTATGATGAAAATGATCTCATTCCAAACTTAAGAAATCTTCACAAACTTCATATCTAAATCATAATTACGTTTTTTCTTTGTTAAAGACTTGATTCTATAAATGAATTTATGGCTGTATAATGTGAGCTGTGACTGGTACAGTTAATTCTGTCAATGATGATTGTTTCAGCTATGAAGATTCATTAGACCTTCTGGAAGGAGACGATTAATTATTCTGAATATTTGTTTCAACTCATATAGGCACATATAAACCATGGTCAGTAAACCATCAAAAACTCCGGGGAACCGTTTCTAGATTTGATATTGTTAATTGGTAAATGTACATCACAGTATGTGATGTATGTGCTCTATAGTGATATACATATGCACAATCAAAAATATCAGAATAGTTTTTATACAATACACATTACATATAGATCAAAAATACATAAGAACAAGTCCATTAGATTCCATATAGTTTGTAAGTATAGATTATATTCCTTCAGTTATTATTTCAAGTATGCTTTATACTCACACCCAAAATGCACAGATGAAATCAGTCTACAAACTCCAAGTATATTCATAGGTATAGGTATGTTCATGTGTTCATTACGAGTCAAAATATTGTTATTTCTATTTTACAACATGGGGGAGAATCATTCCGTTCTCTATTGACCACTTAAGTTAGTTTAGAAGTCTATACTTCATGATCCCTACAGAGTTACGAGATGGAATGAACCGGGTTTTCACCGTCGTAAAACTCTTACTATTTAATATCAGAAGTGATTTTGTAGATATGATAGTAATTTTAATAGTTGAGATGATGAGTCAATTGAAGCTAGACGACCATGGAAAACCTGGAAACACTGAACAGCCGTTTCTTTCTAGTATGAGACTTTTCAACAGTGTGCATCCATAATTTCACTCGCAGGCTTCCCGTTTGTGTGCGAGACTGATAGTTTCTGGGTTCGAATCTTGCGGTCGATTTCGCAGATATGCACTACTGTTGAGTCCTATACTAAAACGAAACAGTCGTCGACTGCTTCCAGGTTTCCTATCTTGGTTTGATTTTGAAGCTAGACGATCATAGAAAACCTGTAAGCGCTGGACGGTTGTTTCATTCTATTGTTCAACTTCTCATCAGTGCATATCCATGATCTCGCCTCAACAGTGACTAGCTTTTAGAAGTATTTCCTTGAATTCAACCAAATCTTTTGTAAGATAATAACTCACTATAGACAATAGTATTATATGTCATTCAATTTCGTAGATTATTTGAATTAAGACATTAACATCGTTAAATACCGGCTGACTTAATGATCTAGAAGTGAAACGTTCACACTCACAAGACCCATAAGTCCTGCATTCAAATCTTATCATTTAATTTCATAAACAATGGTAACATTTTAATCATATTCACTATGAAACTTAAAGATGATGAATAATGTTTCATTGCTGAAAACTTATTTAAGTAATATATACTTCAGTATTGATACACACATTATAATTCGAGCATAGTATATATATCGCTTAAGATCTCCATACTATTCTAATATCTTACATAGTGATTACAGTATATATGATCATTTGTGTATAGTAACTATGCACTGACTTTCCAATAATGACCCATATCTATACAAATGCCTTATATTTCATTATTGTCACTTAGTGATTAAATTGATTACTATATAAATATATTAGGTTTATAGTTTGTCATATGATTATATCATAAATGATCTAATATAAATGAATCATAAAATTCTATTCTTATCATTGATAATGGTATAGATGAAATAGATTCATATATGTATAAGTTGATGAACACCTTTTAATGCTTGAATTGAATGGATTCATTAATGATCAAAAGTATGATCTGAAATGCACATGGGCTCCAGTATCCTGAAGGAACAAATGGCGTATGAACCAATCATTGGTCACCGGTTACCATGGGACTGCTTCTCCTTATGATGCTCCACTGCCTTGTGGATCAGATCTTCAGGTCGAAGGCTCGGGGTGTGGCCCCCTAAGAAAACCACCTGCTTCGGTTTGGGCACTCGAGCAGTATCACAGCCCTCACACAAATCAATTGAGATTCATGTGGCGCATATGTATTTGGTGCCTCGTTGTACCAATATCTATGTGTTAAAATAATAAAATAAATGATTCATTTATTATATATATATAAATGATTACATTCAATAGTTCAGGTCATGAATCGATTGAAGCAAGATCATCATTGGAAAACTTGGAAGCATTGAATGGCTATTACTTTCTGTTATATTGACTCTTCAATGATAGTGTGTATTCACGATCTTGTCTTGTGTGTAAACGCTTAACATCTCAACTACTGAACTGACCAACATTCAACGGTATTATTGTTTAATCTGAATCAATCTGTAAAATTAACACAATCATCTTTCATTGTACTGAGATAGATACTTGTCTCTATTCAATACAAATTGGTTTCTCACTAGAATTCCAAGAATTCCTTTACTAGTGAAAGGGAACGTGAATGTTCACCTCTGAAGAGTCTTACAATAGGATGAAATGACCATCTTATCCTTTCAGGTTTTCAATAATGACCTGATATTAATCAGTTCATGATCTTAATCAAAAACGTATTTTTTGTTGTTGTTTGTTTTAACGCATTACAATGTGTATTAATTGCATAATCTATTCAGTTAGGTCTATGGAAAGTTAACGATCTTTTGTTGTATAAATCATTCAAAATATATCAATATATTTTTTAATAGAATTAAAGTAAATTACATGAACCCACTTGGATATTCTATGATTAAACATTACTTACTTGCTTATTTATTCACTTACTTACTTACCTACCTACCTACCTACCTACCTACCCACCTACCTACTTACTTACTTACTTGTATACTTACTTACGCTTGTTACCCCCAATGGAGCATAGGCTGTCGACCATTATTCTCCATTATATAAATAAATATATATAATATACTATGATAGATTAATAGTTAACATACATTCAATCATTTCAACGAATCAGTATCTGTATAGTATACTTTGAATAATCAATGTAATATCATTCATCATCATATCCAAAGTATAAATCAAGCTGAGTACATGAATATGTACTATGTTATCAATACAAATGATTCATTTAACAAATCAATGTTAATATCACATTTGATATGATATAATTTCTTTTAAAAAGACATGAGTAAATAAATAGAAAGATACAACATAGTGTATACCAACTTAATCATACTTCATGGAGATACTCTGAGAGATGTGGAAACTTTCACAGTATCATCAATGAACAAGAAGAATTTAATACAGACGTAATAGTGAGGATTATCATGGTAAGGGCAGTATTACTACATTTGAAAAAAAAACAAAACAAAAAACAACATATGGAACTCAAAAACAACTACGAACTCTTATGAAAGTCATAATTTTCAATAGGAACGTCAAGACAGTTCTATTGTATGGAGTTGAAACTTGGAGAACTATTGTAACTATCTTCAAAAAGTAAAATTATTTATCAACAATTGTCTATACAACATAATCAATATCTGTTACTCGAATACCATCAGCAATAACCTACTATGGGAGAAGACAAATCAACTTCTATCTGAACAGAAAATTAGGAAAAGAGGTTGAAAGTGGATAAGATATACATTACAGAAATCATCAAACTGAATCACGAAGCAACAGTTAACTATGAATCCTGAAGGGAACTGTAAAAGCAGAAAACCAAGGAACATATTACGTCAGGAATTGGAAGTAGAAATGAACAGAATCAATAAGAGCTGGAAATAAGTAAAAACGATTGCTTAGGACAGTGTTGGATGGAGAGTGCTGTTGGTCGGTCTATGCTCATCCATTAAGGGTTACAGGCGTAGATAAGTAAGTAAGTACGAATTCGAAAGAAAAACATTTTATCGTTCACCATTTAATAAGTACTTCATTTATCTATTTTTTTCTTTTTCATTCTTCTTGAACATCACATTTAAAGTTCTTTTGCAATGATTAAAACACCAGTATAAGAAAAGCATATTAAACAATGAACACAATAGTTCGTATTGTATCCGAAACCTTCTCACTGAAAAAAGTTCTGTATTTTCAATAGTAATCAATTTATTGTATTTACTTACATACCTACTTACTCACATACGCCTGTTACTTCCAGTGGAACATAGGCCACCACCGACCAGCATTCTCTAATCCACTTTGTCCTGGACCTTCCTTTCAACTTCTATGCAATTGTTGTTTATTCTTCTTCCTATGTCTGTCTCCATTTCTCAGCAAAATGTGTTTTTCGGTCTTCCTCTACTCCTTCGACTTTGAGGATTCCATGTGAGGGCTTGTCTTGTGACACAGATTAGTGCTTTCTTCAATGTGTGTCTTATCCACTTCCAGCGCTTCTTCATGATTTCTTCATCCTCTGTGATCTAGTTTGTACTCTCCCACAGTAAGTTGTTGCTGATAGTGTCTACCCAACACATCCAAAGTATTTTACATAGAGAACTGTTACCAAATACTTGTATCTTCTGGATGATAGCTTTCGTAGTTCTTCAAGCTTCTGCCGCATACAGTAGAACTGTCTTGACATTTGTATTGAAAATGGTGACTGGTGTTGGTTGACAGACAGTTGTTTTGAGTTCCAGAAGTTCTTCACTTGTAGAGATGCTGCTCTTGCTATAAAATATGCTTGACTTACATTTCATTCTAGTTAGTCTTTCGAATATCCAGAAATGGATGTGTTGAATTATGTTTGTAACTTTAGTTACTAAGTCAGAGTTATTACTTCTAAGATGCTAAGTATCAGACTCCTGTTTTTTTATGTAAGAGATTTTACATTACATAATCATTATTTAATAACAAATCCCATTATTACCTATCTTTGGATACTAATTTAATTCTATATATAGAATCATTATGTGATAAAAAGGCTAAATCATCCAATATCACATAGATTATATTTGTCAGTATAGGATTATGCAGATTGTTACGTTTTTGATTGACATCGTGAACTGATTAATGTTAAACCACCACTGAAAACCTGGAAGCACTGGACGGCTGTTTCGTCTTTTTGTGGGGACTCCTCTGTATTGTACATCCAATCCAGGGCCGTCAGTCTCACGCGTGAACACTTAACTTCTAGACCACTGAGCTGGCTGTCATCCAACGGTGTTAGTGTCTAACCTCAAACAATTCACGAAATTGTGTGACCATCTTCCATTTTACAGAAGTACATACATGTCTCTACTTGTCACGGCTTCTCACTAGAACTCCGAGGATTTCTTTAAGGAAGATTATCATTTACAGTTGATGGTTAAGGTTAGGAATTATATTTAACGGTTTCATCATGAATTTATATAAGCTATAATGCTAAACCTCTATATAACCAAATGGATGAGTTAATTTCACGCCAAAATCAAAGACCTATTATTCTAAATCTGATTAATTCGTTCATAAATTATAATCTCGTCAAACAATTCATTATTATGATCTAGGTAAAACTGTAAGATAAATAATATTAATATGAGAAGCCGTGACTAGTGGAGTTCAACCAGGTTTGTTGTGAGATTTCAGCTCACTGAAGACAATGTTGGACGGGGTCGCAATTTCGTGGATTGTTTGAAGTTAGACATTAACACCGTTGGATGCTGGCCGGCTCAGTGGTCTAATGGTCCTGGGCTCGAATCTTGAGGGGGGGGGCCGAGGTCGTGGATGTATACTGCTGAGGAGTCGCATACTAGGACGAAACGGTCGTCCAGTGCTTCCAGATTTTTCATGGTGGTCTGCCTTCAATTGACTCATGATTTCAACTATTGAAATAACATTATATTGATTAATCAAAGTAGATCTAAGTTTATATGTAAATATTGTAATTTTATAGTTTAATCTAATAATTACATGTAAAAGTTAAAGTAGATCCTATACAAATTCATTTTTGTATTGGTTGTTTGAATCTTCTCATCATTAATGTTTAAAAGGGAAATGGATCAGTCTTTTATTAACATAAGCTAGTGGTTATCTTAAACTGATTAACTAAGTGGATAGTGTAATAGGAATAAAAGGTGGATGGTACTGGGTTCGAGTCTTGGAGTGGTCATCAACTCTAAGATGAAGGTACATCCAGCTGACTATTATATCTCGACGAGAACTATGAATGATAACTGTTGAGAAATATTTATGGATCAATAAGATGCATATATTTTTATTGTATAATTATTAAGTAACTAAACTATACATATTCATGTTTCTCTTATTATAAGCTTTACTTTGACCTATGAACTTTTATTATACGATTTACCGTTCTCGAGTTATGCCCAGTCTATTAGTTACAGTCTCCCATATTCACAGCCACTTTTAGCTTGATCCTGTACAAATGTTATTTCCTATTTTATGGTATGATGTGGTCTGTCTAGTTGATAAATAAACATTAACACTGTTGGATACCGGCCAGCTCAGTGATTTAGAGGTTAAACGTTGACGCGCGAAACCGATAGGTCCTGAGGTCGTAGATGCGCACTGTTAAGAAGTTCCACAATAGGACGAAACAGCCGTACAGTGCTTACACGTTTTCTATAGTGGTCCAGTATAGATCAACTCATGAATTTAACCATTAAATTACTACAATTTCCATAAACTCTCATTCTGATAATTAATTTGATTGTTTAAAGTAGTACGTCTCTTGAATTGAACAAATTTAGAATACTACTAAAAACTATTGCGCGATGTACGTCTGCTTTATTTGAATATAATAGGTTTGAAGCGGTGACCAAAAACCAGCCCCGCTAACTAGAGAAGTCCAAGCTTGAAATAGAGAAGCATATTACGCAAACAGCCAGAAACGAGCGGTAACAACAAAATCAAATCAAGACGTATATATACAGCACAAAACCGTCCTTGGGAAGAGTTACAAAATAGCATACTAAAAGATACAACGGATCAATAGCGTTTAAGATTCTCCCAAGTGGGAAATACGATATGAAGGTGCAAAGAGCGCTTTTGGCGCAAAAATGAGTTTTGGAGATCTAACGTCCCAACAGAATATAGGATTATAATAGTGTGTACAAAGTCACCATGCTATAGATCGAACACAAATCCTACAGATCATGGATGGACATTGTCGAGAAGTTGTACACAAGGTCATTGTTTATAGTTCTCAATGATAATCTAGCTGAGGTCAATTACCGGTGAATACTGTCAACAAACTAAACTAATCTCCATGTTCAGTATTTGAGCTCAAATATTCTTTGGAATCAATGTTAAATATTTTATCCATACTTGAGATATAAGCCATTTTGAAAGAATATCTTGACACTGTCTATACTTAAATCATACTTAAATTTTCAATAGTACCCGGTAATGATAATCAACAGAAATAAAGTACAAAGTCTTACAATAAATTACAAATATCACAATGATCAACTACATTATCAGTTGTAATAACCTGTTAGCCTGCTAGATTTAAGTCGATGAGTATTAGTTATAAGTTTAAGTGAACGCATCAATACGATATAGCAGGTTCATCTCGGTGGATGGTAGCTAGCAGTGGAATCCAGGACGCATGCAACTTTGGCCTATTTGGCACCCATCAGATGGATATACCTACATCCCACAGTTGATGTTCACTCCAAGACTCGAACCCAGTACTGTTCACTTTCATCGTTGCTTATAAAGCTTATGACTTAAAGCAATATCAAGGTAGTCCACACACAATACACATATGCCTACAAGAGACAGATCAATTGGAGCCGTATACAAAATTCGGGAAAATTCATGTAAATAATACTAAGTGAATTCATTGTATCAATCTCTACAGTTTAGAGGTGACATAATTCATGAAATAATAATGCTATGAATACTCAGAAGAAAGTTCAAAATTAGTCCAATACAGGAGAATTACATTTATAATATCTCACTTATCCAATGGTGGTATTAAGATTAAACGATAGATTCGAATCCAGGACCTATCAGTCTCGCACGCGGTCACATAACCACTAGACCACTGAGCCAAGCAACATTCAACAGTGTTTATTTTAATCAAAATTACTAATTTATTCAACTTTCAAAATGGTTTGGACCAATCCATACAGATTTCTATGAATATTAAGGGTTTTATGGTTCTGATTACAAAAATGATATGGTATAAAATATTAATGAAACCATAAATCATTCAATGTTATATAACCTTTCAAAACTTAGAAGTACTGGATGGTAATTTTGTTTTAGTGAAAAGCCGTGAACAATGTAGCCAATTCGCGTTGGGTAGAGACAGGTATCTACCTCGGTAAAATGTAAGATGGATTGATTAAAATTAGACATTAAAACCCTTGGATGCCGGTCAGCTCAGTGGTCTGTAAGTTAAGCGTTCATGCTCAAGACTGAATGTGCCGGATTGGAATCCCACAAGTGGGATCATGGATGTGCACTACTGGGGAATTCCATTCTAAGATGAAACAGTGCTCCAGTGCTTTCAGGTTTTCAGTGATATTCTAACATCAATCAGTTCTTGTTTTCAATCAAAAACTTAATAATCTTCACAAATCCATACTTTTAATTACCATGTACTCACTAGTGATCACCTTCGTGAAGGAATTCTTGGAGTTTTAGTGAGAAGCCGTGAGCACTGTAGCTAATTTGTGTTGGGTAGAGACAGGTATCTACCTCGGTAAAATGTAAGATGAAGGGTTGGAATCCTGCGAGTGGGATCTTGGATGCGCAATGCTGAGGAGTTCCATTCTAAGATGAAACAGTGCTCCAGTGCTTTCAGGTTTTCAGTGATATTCTAACATCAATCAGTTCATGATTTCAATCAAAAACTTAATAATCTTTACAATTCTATACTGGTACTCCATTATTAAGTTGTGATTTCAATGATTTGCTACCAATCATTATTTTGTTTTCAAATTTGAATAATCGAAATTTCACTAAACATATTCGATAGTACGCTATGTATGTCAGTTCCTTTTTAGTGAAGATTGAATCTTATCAACCAAGTAGTAATATGGCCATTAGTTTAGGTACCTCTACATTGAGTGCACTATATTGAGATATGATGATAATTGGAAGTAGTCAACAAGAAACTTTGAACCTAGATTTTGTGCTACTTTTCACTCACTAACAATATGTCCTTGTAATTTTGAGGGAACTGATACTCCTTGACAGATTTGATCCTATGTCACCTAACTTCACAGTTAGTGACATTACCATAAGTACACCTTGCTGACGAATGCCAAATAGTATGAAACCTAGATCCATAGTTTCTTGTTGACTACCTCTAATTATCATCTTATCTTAATAATCTCTTCTTAGTCAATGCATATAACAATAAAAATTAATCATCTACAAAATTCTTATTAATATTATCATAATTTCAATGGCTAAGATCATGAGTCAGTTGAAGTTAGACGACCATGAGAAACCTGGAAGCACTGAACGGTCGATTCATCCTAGTATGGAACTCTTCAGCAGTGCGAGGGTGTGAGGTTGTGGATGCTTCCAGGTTTTCCATGATTGTCTAACTTCAACTGACTCATGATCTCAATCATTGAAATTACTATAATATCCACAATACCTCTTCTAATATTATCATAATTGTTAAACAGGTTAATATGTAATTGAACTATAAAGTTTACTGGAATTTAAAATAAAACTTACAAAGTTCATATCACAGTTTGAATATTCCATTTGATTTGTGAATACATTCAATTGTAATGTACCAGAAATAAAACTTATGTTTTAAATTTCACTACTACTTATATAATAGATATATAAGTAGTATTGATTAGCCTCCCCTTATATTTGATTTCATTTGAATCATTTCTGATTATTATTCAATAATTTCTATTGAAATATACATCTTGACTATTCACGTATATAATCATCGACCAAATAACAGAATTGAAATAAGTTAAATACAAGAAGGAGTAATATTTCATATAATTGTTGATTCAGACAGAATATTGTAAAATCAAAGAGAAGAGAGTGTAATGAAATGATGTGCAATGAAGAAGGTGACTAAGGAAACTCAATTTAACCAAGTATGAATTGATGTGTATCACTTACTTACTTACTTACTTACTTACTTACTTACTTACTTACTTACTTACTTACTTACTTACTTACTTACTTACTTACTTACTTACTTACTTACTTACTTACTTACGCCCGTTACTCTCAATGGAGCATAGACCAGCGACCAGCATTCTCCAACCCACTCTATCCTGGGTCTTCTTTTCTAGTTCCATCCAAATTCAATTCAAAAACGCTAACCAGAATTGATGTGTATCGTTAAACAATAATAAGGTACAGATATGTGATGAGTAGGCTAATAAGTGAATAATGAATATGTTCAAAATTGGACTCAAGAAGAATGGATAAATTGAATTGTTCAAAAGCTAGAATAAGTTATATGGGCTTAATGTAGTATATATATCATTATTATACATGAATAATAGGTTCTATTCATAACTTGATTGAAGTTAGACAGTAACACTGTTGGTAATCTACTGTCTCAGTAGTTTGGAGATTGAGTATTCAAACGCGAGACCGATAGGTTCTGGGTTCGAATCTCGCGAAGCGGGATCGTAAGTGTGCAATATTTGAGGAGTCCTATATTAGAATGAAACAGTTGCTCAATGCTTTTAGGTCTCTCCAATGATGGTCTAGCTTCAATTGACTCATGAATTCAACTATTGAAATCATTATAATAATATGATCACTAAAATGTTATTCAGTATAGATGTTTTATAGTTACAAGTATAATCCAGATTGTGTATCTCATCTTATTATTCACTGATTGAGATCAAAGTGTTTTAGACTATGTGTGTCATTGTTAGGTACTTCTCAATGATACATATAGATTATTTTCTTTATTATACAGTGAGGACAATAGGATGTGTTTGAACTTAAACTTACAGAGCATCTCAATAAAATCTGAGAACCACATAGCAAATCGTTAATTTGCAATACATCAATCCACCATCTCAAACTTCACTGTTCCTATGCAAATATCAATCCATTGTTTCAGATTTCATTGTTAATGCCTTTTTATACCAATTGTGTTCCGTTTCCGTTCTTTCCGTATCGATTTTCTACTGAAATACATTCTATGCCTGACCACCGTTATATACTACTTATATGGATATAAGTAACGCACATTACAGTACGACACTTTGAACCTGAAAGTTTAATTCATATTTTGAATGAATTATTACTTTCATTCAAATAATAATAATAATATTAATATTATTGTTTAAACACATAAACAATGGTACAAAGAGGCATTAAATAGATATGATCCACATAAATCATTCGATTTATGTGATAGCTGGAATATCAACCGGGTGCCCGAACCGAAGCAGGTTGTTTTTGTTAGGTAGCCAAAGTTCAAGCCTTTGATTTAAAGGTTTAGTCCATAAGGCAGTGCAGATGCAGTCCCATAGTAGCCTGCGACCAACGATTGTTTCATACGTTATTTGTTCCTTCTGATCTTGGAGCTCATGTACACGATTGATTTGGAATCAGAGTATTCCAACTCTCCTATATTGGGTTGGGGTTAGGTTTAGGCTGTGATAAAACATTTAAGGATTTTACAGGAACCTATAGAAATTTCAGAAGAACTTACATTTTATTAAATTCAAGGTAGATTTAACAATGACAACGGTGTATATCTCGAATATTATTATACATATTATACATACAAGAAGCTTCAATCAGTTAATCGGTATACTAATTATTGTATAAATAATAATATGTAGCTACATTTTTATGAATACGTTCATTGATATCTGTCAGTAGTAATCCATTAATAAGAGTGTAACAGTTTGATTACTTCAGATTGTTAAGCCCTTAAATTTCCTGGTACAGCCGAGGGTGGAAAGAGTCAGCTCTTCATCTTCAATTGCTCTCACATGGACATGTACATACAACCACTACCAGAGCAGTCCTACTCACTGCCTTCCCGTGGCGGGGGTGTTGTTTACTCTACCTATGGGAGTTGGAAAACCCTGATTCCAAATCAATGGTGTACATGGGCTCCAGGATCCTGAAGGAACAAATGGCATATAAATCAATTGTTGGTCATCGGCCTTCTGACATTGCTCCACTTCTTTTTTGATTGGACATTTAGGTCATAAGCTCGAGGTTTGGTCCCTTAAGAAAACCACCTGCTTCAGTTTAGGTATTTGGGCAGTATCCCAGCTATCATATAAATCGATGCGGCGCATATCTGTTTAGTGCCTTTTTGTACCAATGTTTATATGTTCAAATATATAAATAGGATTGTTGAGCACATCTATTTCCATAATCTTTTGTTAGTTAGATTTGATGATAAACAACAACAAACAATCGAAATGTATTTGAAGTCTTTCACAAAAGATATTTTAGATTTAATTCCAATAAACATCATCATGTTCATTTTGTATTCTTTACTTGGGTCTTCTCATTAATATTCAGGACTGTAATTGATCAGTCACTTAAACATCAATAGGAAGATCCAAGTAAACAATATCAAATCAATTTAAACTTCATCCCATTGCACAAGCAAGTAGCTAACAGGACTCAATAGTTAAGTGAATAACATGATGGCGTTTGAAGAGAACGTTACTAGGTTAGGACTGTAATTGATTAGTCTCTTTTTGGTATATGTACATCCTATGTGGATTGACCTAGATATTGTCAATAAAAGACTGATCAATTATAGTCCTAAATATCAATAAGAAGATTCAAATAAACAATATCAAATGAATTTAAACTTCATCTTATTGCACAAACAAAGTGACTATTAAAATTCAGTAGCTAAGTGAATAACCTGATGACGTTTGAAACGAACATTAATGGATTAGATTCCCAGTGTGAACATCAACTGTGGAATATAGGTACATCCAGCTGATGAGTTCCAAATAGAACAATGTGACATACATCCTATATTCCATTGTTAACCACTATTCATCTTTGATTATAAAGGTAATAATTTATTATTATGTAACTTACGAATATACATATACATGTATAGTAGAAGCTTTCAGTTGAATAAATGACAATCACTATGGAATTATGAAGAAAATCTAACTACATTATAAGTTAATTGTTTGTCAACTTATGATACAACACATGACAACATCAATAAATGATTCTATTTTTAAGTTCATTGAAGTATTTCATGTAAAACATGAACCAATTATGAAATCATCATTCCTTAGAGGAGGGAGATCACATTCCAAGCCTTTGACATAGATGTCTAATCCACATGGCAGTGAAATAACGTAAAGAGATACAGTTCCATAATTTGGAATTAAAGTTTTCCGATTCCTTTAGATGGATTCTTTATATCTACCAAGTTAGGGTTAAGTTTATGATTAGACTGTAATAAAATGTATAAGGATTTTTTAGGAACATATAGAAATCTGAACAGTACATAATCACCATGGCAACAAAAAAAGAAAATTCAAAATAAATTTCATTTAGTAACTAGATTGAAATTTTATAATTTCATAATTATCAACCTTTATCAACTTATGATATAACACATGACAACATAAATAAATGATTCTATTCCAATTAATGACATGAAACTTATCTATGTTAAACTTTAAAAACTATATTATGAATAATCATAAGTGATTTTCAATTTTCTTTCACTGAAATATCTCAATTCATAGAGTTCAATTATATCACAGTAATACAATAGATATCATTATAAGTAGAGATGAATGATAGATAACAGTTGGATCCAGGATGTGCATCATTTCGTCTTGTAATGAACAAGAATATAGACAGGAACAATCAAATGTATTTGAATACAAAAATCTGAGAATCATACAGTAATTGGATGGTGGTTGGAGGTAGTCGACAGGAAACCCTGGACCAGGGTTTCGTGCTACTTGACACTCATCAACAAGGTGTACCTGTAATCTTTGAGGGAACTGGTGCTCCTTGATGGATTCAGTCCCGCGTCACCCAGTTTCACAGTCAAAGACATTACCACTGAGTTGTCCGGGCCGCTACCGACTTCCTGTAGGACTGAGATGTAATCACAATTCGATCTACATTAATAATAAAGACTAGACATGCATGACATTGGTCACCACCAAGTGATCGATCAATTGTGATCATACAGTAAATACTTGATCTGTAAAATGTTAATTAAATTGTCTTACACTTCATTGTTCTTCTTTCATCTCAACATCAATCATTCTTTGTTCTTATTCTCTTCTCTTCGATCTTCTTAACCTTTTGTCACCAAGCATTTTACTTTCGGTTGATAATACATACTACTTATATCTGTTGACATCAGTAGTATACACTACAGTTTTATTTGAGACTCGTCAACTAGATGTATCTGCATTCTAGAGTTGATGTTCACTTCAGGACGCTAACTCAGTAACATTCATATCAAACGCTATCATGTTATCCGTTTTGTACTTTTTATATGAGTCTTTCTATTGATGTTTAGGACTTCAATAATCATTCTCTTAAAGGTAATATGTACAACTTGTACGAATTACCTTCTTTATAATGCTTGTAACTTAATGTCAATATCAAGATCAATCTTCATATCATTGTATCTTAACTAATAACTGATTTCCAGATAAATTTTTTAACTTATAATTAAGATGTTTCAAGCTATTCATCATTAGACAATCTTAAATCTACGCCATCAATGTAAGATATGAAGTCATAGGATCACTTGGCAAAAAAAACAATCTCATCAGGTGATCCCATATTCAGGGCTAATCAAAATCTATTGTCACTTAACTTAGAATAGACGGTAGTTAAACCTCTGATATAAGTTTCGCGCTGGTTGCCACTTGTCAATAAGTGATGCCTTCAATCTTGAAAGAAACGAATACTCCATATAGGATTCATATTTTAAATAACTAGTTTCATATAGCTATTTCAACAATAACTGAACTCCTGTAGGACTGAGACATTTATATTGATTGACCACTGAATAGTAATCATGGTTATGTTTGTATAGATTTTAGTGATGATTAAATTCTAACCGTCAAGCTATAACGTCAATACTCCTGCAGGAATTATCAGTTCTCTATATAACGTAGGTACACCTTGTAAACGGACCCCAACTACCATGAAACCTAAGTCAATGGCTTCCTGTTGTCTGCTTCCTATCATATAACAAATGAAAAACATACACAATAAAATCGATTCACTTAGACTTCTGACGATTACATAATGCTCATTATTCTGTAGAAATCAATCAATACCAACTCAAAATCTGAGATAAAATCTAGTTATCGACGACAATGGTGAAGTAAGCATGTTATCAAGATCACAAACTGATCTAAGTTGTACAACAATTGAAAACCTGTAAGCATTGAATATCCGTTTCGTTTCATGACGGTGTAAACAGGGATCAGTCCTAGAGCCTTCAGTATTTTTCAAACGAACCGTTATTCAGCAAAACATGCAACTGACATGTATGTCAGGACTAACACAGGCCATTAAGCCTCCTATCCTTTCCAAACTGAAACTGAAACTGAGACAAAATCACAAAATCACTTAGTAAAATCTAAGAATTATACAATCAATTATTCATTTGTAAATTATTACTCAATCAACTCATACTTCATTATTCTTATATTACCAAATTATTCATTCACTATATTCATTCTCTTTCCTTTGAACTATTTAACCTTTTATCTTACTTACTTACTTACTGACGCCTGTTACTCTCAATGGAGTATAGGACGCCGACCAGCATTCTCCAACCCACTCTGTCCTGGACCTTCTTTTCTAGTTCCATCCAATTCTTGTTCAGTTTTCTCATGTCTATCTGCGTTTCCCGGCGTAGTGTGTTCTTTGGTCTTCCTTTCCTCCTTTGACTTTGAGGATTCCATGTGAGGGCTTGTCCTGTGACACAGTTCGGTGCTTTCTTCAATGTGTGTCTTATCCACTTCCGGAGCTTCTTCCTGATTTCTTCCTCCACTGGAATCTGATATTTTCTCTCTCAGAGTAGGTTGTTGCTCATAGTATCCAACCAACATATCCGAAGTATTTCGCATAGACAACTGTTACCAAATACTTATATCTCCTGGATGATGGCTTTTGTAGTTCTCCAAGTTTCTGCCGCATACAGTAGAACTGTCTTGACATTTGTATTGAAAATTGTGACTTTGGTGTTGGTTGACTTTTGTTTTAATTTCCGGATGTTCTTCAGTTGTAAATATGATGCTCTTGCTTTGCCGATCCGTGCCTTCACATCTGCATCAAATCCACCGTGTTCATCGACGATGCTGCCCAGATATGTGAAGGTTTGTACATCTTCCAAATCCTCTCCGTCAATTGTGATTGGATTGTTGCACGCTGTGTTGTATCGGAGAATCGTGCTTTTCCCTTTGTGTATATTGAGACCTACTGCTGCTGAGGCTGCTGCTACACTGGTCGTCTTCTGCATTTGTTGTTGTATGTGCGATATAACAGCCAGATCATTTGCGAAGTCTAGATCATCCAACTGCATCCTAGATGTCCACTGTATCTCTTGCTTCCCTTCAGATGTTGACGTCTTCATGATCCAGTTAACCTCTTATCACCTACTATTTCATTTTCGTTTAATAGTATATACTACTTATATCAATCGACATCAATAGTACTATATTACAAGAATAGTAAATTCATCTGTTAATGTATTCCCATTGTGAAAATTAAAACAACACATATAAGCGAACAATATTGTTCTCAATAAAGATCGTCATCAGGCTTTACTCTAATATACGTGAATATTGATACGAAAATGTTAAACCAATTAAGGCAATTCGGGTCAATAATCACAATGAAATAGAATGGGTCACCGTACATAATTGGTAAAAGTACAAGTTGATCGTATGGAGACGCTTGTACTGATCGTAGTTAGAATAATAAAATACGATCAGTAAAAGTCACATCAATCGTTAAACATTGGAAATAGTAGATCAAACATGGGTAAATGAAATAGTCATCACAAAACATTAAAAATCATTACGTAATAAGAAGTGTGTTGTAGCGGTAAATAAGTTTTCGACATTGAATGCTAACCACATTAGTTTTAATAAATTCATCTAGCTGAAGGCACTCAGTCATTGTATCCACACCAGATCACGAGTGGGAATGCCGTGTTCAACATCTACTGCAATCGCTAGCTAGATTAGATCAGACAATCCTTGATATATCAAATATATCTTCAAACCTCCTCATTTCTGTCTTTTGATTTCACTTGGTAGGTACGATTCATATTAGAAGATATTACTGGTTAAAGCGTTGTCAAACTTTGAATAGCTGTGGAATCTTCAGTGCAAATAATTAGATAATGAAGAATACAAACGGGTAGAGGCGGAAAATTACAAACAAATAATAGATGTGAAAATAAATCGATAATAATAAACATTAAAAAAAAAAACAGAAAAAAGAAAAAAATCGTTTGTTACGTTATAAATGGCCATGGAAAGGATAGGGGGATTACAAATTTCTTCTGTACACATAAATTGGGGTTAAATGTACAAATTTCTATGGCTTCAGTTATAAGTAGAAGGCGGGAACGAACTTCATTGAGATATGATGGAGGTATACGATAGATCATTCGAAATGATTTTAGTTTATCCACAGCATGACCGCTATCAATAAGATATGCCAAGATAGAACTGCGTATTGTTTTTATCTGACCCTTTATAAACCAAGTTGGTAGATGTTCATTCGTTCTTTGGTTAAGTTGCCTGGTAATACACCCAATATAGCTATCTCCACAGGAGCAGATGAATTTGTAAATGCATATTGAGGAGGCCAACTCAAATCATTTATCCTTCGTTTAAGTAGATATCGCTGGTCGATGAGAGAAATTCAACGCAACATTGACTGCATAGAATATCCTGCTGATTACTTTCATTAACCTATATTTCAGAATATCACTAACTATATCCCCATTGAATTATAATTTCATATATAAAGTTTTCTTACGAACTATCGAAATCATCGACTTCTTTATTATATCATACATGTACTTCTTAATGAAAGCTCTAGTGTAGCCGATCTCGGTCAATGAGTTGTTGATAAATATTCGTTAGAATTATTCATGTATATTAGAGTAAAGCCTAATGAAGATCTTTATTTGCTTATATGTGTTGTTTTAATCTGTTAGCGTTTTTAGCATTTTTTTTTTAGCAAGTTGGTTTTCTATGGGATGGGGTCGCCCAACCCTCCTCCTTTATCCGGGTTTGAGACCGGCAGTAGCCCCAGGAGGGACTCCAAGTGGAGTTCTAATATGTATGTTTGTTTAACTAATTCATTTGATCAATGATCATTGATAAGAAGAAATATTATTATCACCTTAGTAACAATATAGTAACTGATTCATTCATGATTGTCATGAAGTTATCTTATTTTAATGAGCAAATATTTTTCTTTTCATTGTTGAATGTTCTTTTTTCTTCTTTAATTTTTTTCTTTTTTTCTTTTTTTTTTCTTTTTTCTCTTTTTTCTTTGTTTTAATACTTAAAATTAATGAAACATGAGATTGATCACATGTATAAAAAGATAATCTTCAATTCATTTGCCTAATTTATTCATATATGAAATAAAGGCTTCATCAATTTATACTACTTATATATCTATTTATATAATAGTAGAATGTTTAAGAAGAGGAATACTTTATATATATATATGTATAGTATTTGACTAATAACTGGTTTATGATAAAGTTTCAGTTTGTATACTTTTTATTATACTTTAATAATTCATTATTTCAACAATATCAATTGAACAATATGAAGATGAATTGGTAACATTTAGAAAATCTTTGTAACCCTTGATATAAGTGAAGTATGAATTGTTAATTATGAAAGAACTAAGAAGTTTATATTAGATACATTGAATTTAATGTTAAAATAAAACTTGATAATTGAATTCATGAGTCGATTGAAGATAGATTATCATGGAGAATTTGGAAGCAATGGACAACTCTTTCATCTTAGTATGAGACTCGTCAGCAGAGTGCATCCATGACATCGCTACCCGTGAGTTTCGAACCTATGATCTATCAGTTTCGCTCCAGGCGCTTAGTCAACTAGATCATTGAGCTGGCCGATATTCAACGGTGTTAATGTCTAACTTTAAACAATCTACACATGGATATTGGTACAAGGAGGCACCAAATATATATGCGCCACACGAATCTCAATTGATTTGTGTGAGGGCTGTGATACTGCCCGGGTGCTCAAACCGAAACAGGTGGTTTTCTTAGGGGGCCACACCCCGAGCCTTTGACCTGAACGTCTGACCCACAAGGCAGTGGAGCATCGTAAGGAGATGCAGTCCCATTGTATCCGGTGACCAATGATTGGTTCATACGCCATTTGTTCCCTCAGGATACTGGAGCCCATGTTCACCATTGGTTTGGGATCCGGTTAAAGCGCCGGACATTCGCTTTTCGTCCTCTCATTTTCGTAAACAACACCCGTGGTGCGAGAACGCAGTGAGTAGGACTTAGGACTTCCGTGGCAGAGGCTATATACGCGTGACCATGTGAGAGCATTTGGAGAGAGAGAGCGGACTCTCCCCACTCTCGGCCTTACCAGGGCTAACGTACACCATTGTCTTCAGTGAGCTGACATCTCAACAACAGATCTGGTTGAACACCACTGGTAACGGTTTCTCACTAGAACTCCATGAGTATTTCTTGAAGCTAATCACTAGTAAGCAGTGGATGCGTACTGCTGAGGAGTCCCATACTAGTACGAAACGGCCATCCAGTGCTTCCAGGTTTTCCATGGTGATCTAGCTTCAATCGACTCATGATTTCAACCGGTGAGAATTCTAATTAAGTAAAAAAAAAGAAATTAGACCATCATGTAAAACCTGTAAGCCCTGGACGGCAGTTCCGTCCCAGTATGAGACTCCTCATCAGTGCGCATCAACAATCTTGCCGCCCTCCCGAGATTCAAACCCAATGAGTTATTCATCTCGCGCGTGAACACTTAACCTCTAAACCACTGAGCTGGTCATAATTCAATGGTGTTAATATCTAATTTCAACTAATATACTACATTGGATGCGCACTTCTGAGGAGTCTCATACTACGACGAAACAACCGTCCAATACTTCCAATCCAGGTCATCCATGATGGTCTAACTTCAATGGACTCATGAATTCAACTATTGAAATTACTAAAATCTTAATAAAACCCTCTCTCTGGTAATAAAAAACAAAGAAATTCTTAATTGTTTTCATCATTTATCACATGTAATTTAATTTATGAAATATGATTGAATTTAATCGAAAAAGAAAAGAAGGCAAGAAAGAAAGAAAGAAAGAAGATAAAGTACACCACGTCAAATACAAAGATAATTGATATCATTATATTAGCATACTATTAATACGATTACATAATAGAAGACAAGTTAAATCTGTAATACATTCATTATGTAATCTATTATGTAATCATGGATTACATGGCAATCTATGTAAATCACATAGTATCGGCTACTTTGATGTAAAAGAAGAATAAAAAGAAAAATAATCAGCAAAGATGTTTGACCTGACTAAAGTTTTTCTCTTGACAATATAATCAATAGACAAGTATATAAATTACACTACTGGGATCATGTGTATATATACTGTGTTATAATTTATTACTTCATTAATATGATATGAATATGGTGTAAGCTACTTATATCTACTTATAAGTAGTATATAATGATATGTGCAGGGAGTCTTCTTGTAAGAAATTTAAAGCAGTTAGTCCCATTTTGCAATAAGCAATGATGGATAGTGGCTAACAGTGGAATCCAGAACGTGTGTTTCGTCCTATTTGGGACTCATCAGCTGGATGTACTTGCATGAGAAGATACAAGTCAAACAATACCAAGTGCAGTTAGTCCCATTTCATAAATTTCAATAATGTAATAAGAAGAAGACGGAGATTATTAGAATTATTTGACGATAGATTAGCGCAATACATTACGAACAATCTGATCACACACATAATATACTTGCTAAGAACATTTATATATAGAAAATAAAAGGTCAACTAGTCTGGAAATGGGGTAAGAGGAGGTAAGTATAATAATAATCTGAACATAATTGGAAACCTAATCACTCTGGATAATAAGTTAATATTACCAGGGTAGGTTTAAGGCAAGAAAAAAAACTGTTTTTGAATATAAAACGGGGGGTTGAATTTTCGTATGGTTAAGGCTTCAATAAATCTTAGTATACACCCTTTTACACTTTTTTATACAACACCAGAAAAGCCAAGTTACGATCAATCTTATGGCCTGTTTCAATTATATCACCTCACCATTCAAAGGGGATTCAAATAGCCTTTTATTGAAACAAAAACTTAAATCAGTCATCAGTAAAACGTTTTGTGCAGCAAACGTCATTACCATAGAAAGAACAAAGTGCATGCTTCATCCAAAACCTAAAAGACATGAAAACAATTGTGTCACATCCCACTGTGATAACCAGTTTGAATGTGTGCGTGTGTGTGGTCACACATTCATAGGGAGGAGCAATCGTGATCTCAACATTAGGGTGAGTGAACATGTACCCAAACGGCTGCAGAAACAAGTACAGTCAAGTGACCCAATCCATCATCCTCTATTGCTAAACATATAATCAAAACAGGCCATAAGATTGATCTAAACTCGACTTTTGTGGTATTGTATAAAAGTGTAAAAAAGCGTATACTAAGGTTTATTGAAGCCTTAACCATACGAAAATTCAAACCCCCCCTTGTTTATTCAAAAACAGTTTGTTCTCACCCTAAACCTACCCTGGTAGTATCCAGAGTGATTAAGTTTTGAATTGTGTTCAGATTATTATTATTATTTCACTGGTTGAAATCATGAATCCATTGAAGCTAGACCACCATGAAAAACCTGGAAGCACTGGACGGCCGTTTCGTCCTAGTATGGGACCCCTCAGCAGCGCGCATCCACGATCCCGCTCCTTGCGAGATTCGAACCCAGGACCTATCAGTCCCGCGCCAGGCGCTTAACCAACTAGACCACTGAGCCGGCATCCAACGGTGTTAATGTCTAACTTCAACCAATCCACGAAGTTGCGCCACCGTACACCATTGTCTTCAGTGAGCTGATATCTCACAACAGACCTGGTTGGACTCCACTGGTAACGGCTTCTCACTAGAACTTCAGGAGTATCTCTTGAAGTCAGTCACCAGTGAGCAGATGATTATTATCAGAAGGGATTGTGTGGAGATTTTAGAAATTTCACTGGTTGAAATCATGAATCCATTGAAGCTAGACCACCATGGAAAACCTGGAAGCACTGGACGGCCGTTTCGTCCTAGTATGGGACTCCTCAGCAGTGCGCATCCACGATCCCGCCTGGCGCGAGACTGATAGGTCCTGGGTTCGAATCTCGCGAGGAGCGGGATCGTGGATGCGCACTGCTGAGGAGTCCCATACTAGGACGAAACGGCCCTCCAGTACTTCCAGGTTACCAACAGTGGTCTAACATTAATCGGTTCATGATCTCCATCAAAAATCTTATTATTATCCTTGTGTCTTCGTATCCCATTTCCAATCTAGTTGACCTTTTATTTTCTATATATAAATTCTCTTAACAAGTATACGTATAATCAGATTGTTCGAAATGTATTGCATTAATTTTTCATCACATAATTCTGATAAACTTCATCTTCTTCTTATTACATTATCGAAATATAATGATAGTCAACAATAGAACATTTTTCAATAGAAGATCGTCAAGGAAAGAATGGGAACAGTAAGTAATTTGTATGAAAATGCAGCGACAATGAAATTTGAGACAATGGACTGATATTTGCTAAAGAAATAGTCAAGTTTGAGATAACTGATTGATATTTTACAAAGGAAGTATTCACTGTATGAATCTCAGATCTTACCCACTTGTGTTCTTGTTCACTACATGATTAGTTTACAAATATACATTATGTCATGATTAATAACTTCGTACAAAAAGCAAATCTCTTTTGTTTTTCTTCTAATGGAACTTTGTTCTTTGAACTGGATGGTTTTGGTTGTGGAGCTTTCATCATTCTTCTGAATAACATTCTCAGTACAAATAGAAGTGAAATGTTCGAATTTCTCCACGTATAACACACAGCTTCTTTTGTAAACCTCAAAATTCAGTTCAGAGAACAGAACTTTATTGTGAAAAAATATCTTAATCTATAATGTATTGATTGTTTGAATCAAACTATTGGTGTTTAGGACTGTGATAAATCATGATCCTACTAACAAATGTGTACCCAGTGCAGATTGCCTAGATATTCCTTTAATTCACAAACATTACAAAAACAGATAAATGGTGGCTAGTAGTGGAACCCAGTACGCATGCCTTTTCGTCTTATTTGGGACTCGTCAACTGGATGTATCTGAATCTCTGAGTTAATGTTCGCTTCGGGACATGAACCCCGGACCGTTCCCTTCAAATTCCATCACATTATCCACTTAACTACTGAGTCTTTATTTTATATAATGCCACCACTGAATTAACTACTTTTATGAATCAGGTGTTCATCTTATTGTGCTAATGTGATATGGCAACTTGGACCAATACATATATGTGCCTGATCCTAGGTTGTAGCTGACTGACTGAGCTACTGAGTCCATATAGCCATTAGCATGTGTTTATTCTGAATTCCACTGTTAGCCACCATCCATCTCTGCTTTTAATCTATGACGTAAATGTGTTCTAATTTTCTTAAGGATTTTCAATATTACTATCTATGATGTCAGTTGGCATGACAATTTCTTCATACAACAGCTATTTTAAAAATAAGTCATAATTAAGTTCTTAGGGAAAATCTTTAGAATCTATTACAAATGATCTCATGGTAAAACTAACTATACACACTAAGTTAATAATCATAGAAACTGAATGCAAATTTATTACTTATATACTTACTGACGCCAGTTACTCCCAATGGAGCAAAGACTGTCAACCAGCATTCTCCAACCCATTTCTGTCGTGAACCTTCCTTTCTAGTTCTATCCAACAGTTGTTCATTCTTCTCAGATTTGTTTCCATTTCTCGGCATAATTTGTTCTTCGGTCTTCCTCTTCTCCTTTGGCCTTGAGTATTCCGAGTGAGGACTTACCTTGTGACGAAGTTAGGTGCTTTCTTCAATGTGTGTCTTATCCACTACCAGTGCTTCTTCCTGATTTCTTCCTCCACTGGAATCTGATATTTTCTCACTCAGAGTAGGTTGTTGCTCATAGTATCCGACCAACACATCCGAAGTATTTCGCATAGACAACTGTTACCAAATACTTATATCTCCTGGATGATGGCTTTTGTAGTTCTCCAAGTTTCTGAGGCATACAGTAGAACTGTCTTGACTTTTTTATTGAAAATTTTGACTTTGGTGTTGGTTGACTTTTGTTTTAATTTCCGGATGTTCTTCAGTTGTAAATATGCTGTTCTTGCTTTGCCGATCCGTGCCTTCACATCTGCATCAGATCCACCGTGTTCATCGACGATGCTGCCCAGATATGTGAAGGTTTTCACATCCATCAAGTGTGATTCGATTGTTGCATTTAGCGTTTCACATTTGACTAAATATCAATGTAAATAAGTATAGCGCTGTAAGCATTAAACCTTGTGATTTTTATTTATATTTGTTAAGACCTATCGGCTGGACGTTGTCACAGCTTCAATGTAAGTTCATTTATTTCTTGAAGCTCATAAATATGACATTAAGTCACAAATATTATGACTAATCTAATAACATTACAAAAAGCTTACGATATCATCTCGGAGTATCCAATATTAGTCCAGATGATATGTAGCGATTGTATTGAAGAACTTTTCCCGGAGCCCCTTTGAGGCTTCTACCGGTTCCAATCCTGGATAAAGAAGGAAGGTTGAGCATGGGGTTAGCGACTTCATCCCATAGAAAACTAACTCGCTAAAAAAACTTTAACCAGAGAGTGAGAAGGTCTTCATTTAGAAGAGTTATGATGCCACATTAGTGGGTGCCGAGTTCCTTCGGAATTCGCATGGCTGATGCATCTTCTGACAACCAGAGTAACCATTAATTTAGGTACATCAAATGCTTATACAATATGGGAGACCGAGAGAGTCATCTAAATTGCTGTAGAATGGTATTGAAGACAAATATTTCGTCTCATTTTAAACCCGTCAGTTAGGATATACAGAAAGGGCCACACTCGAAGCCTTCAACCTAAAGGTCTGAACCACAAGGCAGTGGAGCAACGTCAGGAGATTTAGTCCCATGATAGCTAATGACCAACAACTGGTTCAGATGCTATTTGTTCCTTCAGGATCCCGGAGCCTATGTGCACCAATGATTCGGAATCAAGGTTTTCCAAATCTCCTAGATGGATCATTCGTCTCCACCAACCTGGTTAAAGCGCCGGACATTCGCTTTCCGTCCTCTCAATTTAGTAAGTTGAATTACTCTGGTAGTAGCTGTATAAGAGTGGCCATGTGAGAGAATTTCGAGAGAAAGAACTGACTCTCCCTCCTCGACCGTTCCAGACATTTAATACAAACTTTTCTTAGATTACATGATTGATGGAGCTTAATTAGGTCATCATTGAAAACTGAGAAGTGTCGTACAGTTATTTTACAGCAGTACACATCTATAACCGAATCATAGATAATCAACCGCCATCTACCACCATCAATCATACACCATTGCAATACCTTAGGACATTAAATCTTGTACGTGAATGCTTAACCTCTAGATTAGTTCATCATGTAAACTATGGGAACTTTAACAATCTCCACAATAAACTATGTCACTTATGTCAAGTGCATTTTCTATTATAACATATGATCAATTTTAATTGATGAATAGATTAGTTAAATATCTAATTAAGTGTACACTTATTACTCTTTATATACTTCTAAGTAGTAGTTATATTTGATAAAGATGTATAATAATAAGTAAATGTTTCCAATAAAGGTTGAACTACTTATTATTACATACTACTTACTTACTTACTTACACCTGTTACCCCTCGTCGAGGAGTATAAGCTGTCATTCAACACTCTCCGTTCAACCCTGTCCTAGGAAATACTTTTCAGTTGTTTCCAGTTGTTATTCATCCTTTTCATACCTGTTTCTATTTCCCGAGATAATGTGTTCTTTGACCTTCCTCTTCATCGCTTCCTTTCAGGATTGTAAGTTAGGGCTTTCCTCATGATGCAATTTGATCATTTCCGTAATGTATGTCCTATCCACTTCCAACGTCTTTTCCTGACTTCCTCTTCAGCTGGAACCTGGCTTGTTCTCTCCTACAGCAGGCTGTTAATAATGGTATCCGATCAAAAATCCTGGAGTATTTTGTGTAGACAATTGTTTATAAATACCTGTAAATTTTTGTTGATGGTTGTAAAGATTTTCCTTCAAGTTTCGGCTCCGTATAATAGAACTGTCTTGACGTTTAATTTGAAGATCGTGACTTTTATATTGGTTGTCAGCTGTTTTGAGTTTTATATGTTCTTCAAGTGTAGGAATGTTGTCTTTACTTTGCTAATCCTAACCTTTAAGTTTGCATCGGATCCTCCTTATTCATCGATGATACTGTTCAGATTCGTGAAAGTTTTCACTTCTTCCAAAGTTTCTCTAACAAGTGTAATTAGGTTGGTGTTCTCTGGATTGTATTTGAGGATATTTCTTTTTTCGTATGTATGTTGAGGCCTACTGATACAGAGGTTGCTGCTACACTAGTTACCTTTATCTGCATTTATTCGTGTGTATGGGATAGAAGGTCCATGTCATTTGAGAAGTCTAAATTTTCTAATTTATTTTAAGCTGTCCATTATATTCTGTACTTACCCACAGATGTCGAAGTCTTCATAATCCAGTAGTCTTCATACTACTAATAACGTACAAATAGACACACTTTTGAATAGACTAATCAAGATCGATCAAGATAAGATTCTAATTATCCATGATTGATAATTATGGTTCCAGAGAATTATTCTCCATAGCTATGTTTATATTATTGAGAGAATTGTCTCGATATTACCTTTAATAACAAGTTCTAGCAAATTTATATTATTCCAGGAAGATGATGTACATTTTGTTGTTTTTGGATCTCAACAAGGTGGATCAATGTGATAGACAGTACATTACTTACTTGCTTACTTACTTTACTTACTTACTTACTTACTTACCTACACGCTTACCTACTTACTTAGTTACCTACACGCTTATTTACTTACTTACTTAATTACTTACTAACTCCTGTTACTCACAATCGGATATAGACCACCGATCACCATTCTCCAACCCACTGTGTTCTGAGCCTTCTTTTCTAGTTCTATCCAAGATTTGTTCATTATTCTCTTGTCTGTCTCCATTCCTCCGTGTAATGTGTTCTTTGAACTTCTCAACTTGCCCTTCATCAATCTATTAAGTTCGTCTAAGCGCTAAATTGTTAATTACATTCTATCCAGTTTTAAAATCAAGTTAATGACCTTACTTTTAGTATAATTATGTTAATCCGCATAAGTGTATGTATGATTGACTGACTATTGAATAGTAACTAATGTCATCATGATCTAATGCTTAAGTTGTGATCAATTTTTATTGATTAGCTTACAATGTGATCTTATTAGTCTTAGTGACTCAACACCAAAATTGTTTATAGCCTAGTTTACTGGTAATTTATTGGACCCTATTCAACTTCATTCAATTTAAACAGAATTATAAAATTTCACAGTTAAAAGGTGACACATATACAAGTACCTTATGACTGAGAAAGAATAATCAAATTCATAATATATTGGATAAATAGGCGGTTATGAGGACTCGGTAATTAAATGGATAATATGGTATCATTTGAAACGAACGGTATTCGGTTCGAGTCCTTAGAGTGAACATTAACTCTGAGGTGCTGGTATAATCCAGTTATAGAGTCTCAATGAAGATGATATGACACCCGTCCTAGATTTCACTATTTGCCATTATCCATTATTTTACTTACTATTTCATTGTTTTAAGAAATCGACTATCATATTGTAAGTGATGAATGAATCATCATTGTTATTTTGAAATTTGTATTAAATATATGAGAGATTATATTGGCGACTAAGATTATGATAGTTAGATAGATAGTAAAAGAGATAGATAGATAGATAGATAGATAGATAGACAGATAGATAAATAGATAGATAGATAGATAGATAGATAGATAGATATGTGGATAGATAGATAGATATGTGGATAGATAGATAGATAGATAGATAGATAGATAGATTGATTGATTGATTGATTGACTGATTGATTGTTTGATTGATTAATTGATTGATAGAAATAAGAGTTTGTACTTACTCTAAATCGTCAGATGGATGTGCCTGCATTCCAAAGTTGATGTTCACTTCAAGACTCGAACTCAGTAACTTTCGCTTCAATCTTTGCTTATAAAGCTTATGGCTTAAGGCAATATCGAGGCAATTCGCATAGGATACATATAGGCCGACAAGAGCCTGATCAATTGCAGTCCTAAATAACAATAGGTAGATATAAGTAAAACATCACCAAGTGAATTTAAAGGTATATAATAATAGTTATAAAATGTCAATATATTAAGAAATGTAATGTCATTATTGACAATCACGTAAATAATCATTAATACCTTTATCATGTTTACAGATCCGTCATTTACACTTGTTAGTAGAACATGCTGATGAAGATATTCATAGAGATAAGACAGTTGTTCTTGAGTGGAACTCTGTCTTTTGGCGCCAAAACGACAAGCTTCCACTCAAGAACCATTATCGTGTTGTTTGTTATTTCCATTCATTCATTCATTCATTTCACCTTTTCTCTTATTTAGATAGCAAGTCAAGAAGAAGAAACATCAATAACAACTATTGGAATATAATTATATCACAATAGAGAAAGCAATCTATTTATAACATTGAATTAAAAAAAAATGAATATAATTCATTTCAATAGTTCAGTACAACTCATTCAGAATATTATTTTAAAAGTGATTCGTTTATATACTACTTATATCATTGTTGTATCATTGGAAAGTCAATCATACTCATCATTATCATTCTTATCTTCATTATCGTCGTCATCATCAGCGGCGGTGGTGGCAGCGGCCGCTGCGACGACAGCATCAACATCGTCATCGTCATCATCCTCAGCGGCGGCCGTGGCGGTGACTGCGGCGAAACCATCAGCATCGTTGTCATTATCATCATCATCAGTAAATTTATTTAATCAAACAAATGATTGGGCAATGAACATTATTGATCATATTAATAATGATAATCATGTTATCTATGGAGAACAGTATATGAATGAACAATTAGAAAAACGTGCTATTAATGATTTAGGTAAGTTTATTCATTAAATAATTTAATTGAAATTAATTTCTGAAAGGGTGTTTATGAATATTATAGGAAATTTTAATAGTTGAGATCATGAGTCCATTGAATCTCATGAGGAGAGATCGTGATTGAGTAGTTCCACTGAAAAGTCCCCTTTTGATAAAAATCAACATTTACTTACTAGCGACTGGCTTCAAGAGATATTTCCTAGAGTTCTAGTGAAATACAATAACCAATGGAGTTTAACCGAGTTTGTTATGAGATAGTAACTCATTGAAGATAATAGTGTATATGTCACTGAATTTTGTGGATTAGTTGAAATTAGACAATACTGGCCGGTTCAGTGATCTAGCGGTTAAAGGCTCGCTCGCAAGACCAATATGTCGTAGATTTGAACCCCGTGGGGAGCGTTGCCAAGGAGTACCATACTAGGACGAAACGTTTGTCTAGTACATCAAGATTTTCTATAGTGATCTAACTTCAATTGACTCATGAATTCAACTATTGAAAATATATTTCAATGAAACTATACTATACTACTGAAATGAAATCATTATAAAAGATTATTCTGTTACCTTATTTTATATTCCAATTAGACTTATTTATTAGCTTTCTATAATGATATAATGAATAGTGAAATGAACTAATTAGGGTTTAAAGTAATAGGTCTTTCATTTGGTTAAAGAATGTTTGGGGATTTTAACGGATATGAGTTTGTGATGAAAAACCGTAAATCTAGTTTCTAACCTTAAACCATCAATTGTAAATTATAATCCATATCTTTCAAACTGTTTTAAAACATTCATATTAGCCCTATTTACTAGACAGATAGGTGAGACTATAATTTATGAATGAACTGATTGAACATAGGGTAACAGAACTTCGACTTTGGCGCGCAAAATTCACTCATTTATTTGGATAAATAGAGTTTTTATAACCTTCATTTAGCTCTAGTACGTAGGTAGATACTCTCAAAGATACTATAGCGTTAATCAAATGTCATCCATAAATGATAATCTCACCGATGAACATTCTGAAATCCATATAAATGTCACCTAAAGAATCACTCGATCATTTCACTAAATAGAAATGATGTAATAATTCCAAGTTTTGAATGAATTTATGATCTTATATAAAATGTACTTTTGCATTTGCCTGGACACTGATAATCATAGTGTGTAATGTTGACTAGTTTTTTGAAAATGATTGAAAGAAAGTTGAAGGTAGCCAAATCAGTCAATAACTTCTAATCTGAACTATATTGATAGATGCAAACTACTTGATTGGAGTCTGGTTGACTATTTTAATCAATGGTTGAAGACTCTAGGTGACATGGTTGAGAATCAATCATAATGGTATCGCTGTATACACATTCTGTCTTCCCTTAAACTATGAGATTAAAGTTGCTTTATATCTTTCTTTGTACTAATAAATCTTCCTATATCCTTATATACAAATCTTTTTTTTATATATATTACCACCGTTAGCTTATCTAGTTCTATGAATCCAGTGTTCATCTTGTTGTGCTAATGAAGTATGGCAACTTGAAATGATGTACATATGTGCCTGGTCTTATGTTGTAGCTGACTGACTGACTGATATAAAATGTACAATATACAACTAAATATCAATTAAGTAAGGATTATGTATACTACTTATGTATACTTATGTATACTACTTATATTGACAAATATAAGTAGTATATATCATCAATTGAAAGTCAAATGCTCAGGGGAGACTATGATTTATGTACGACCTTTGAGCGACACTAAAGTGACATTGGGAGTGTTCACTTCATAAATAGGATCAAATAAAGATGATAAACTTATGATAAGAATAAAGATTATGATTTACAATTGATAGAGTTAAGGTTACAAATTAAATTTAAGGTTTTCATCACAAATCCAAGATCTGTTATCTTTTATCTAGTTGATTTGTCCATAAATTATAGTCTCAACCTGTATAGCAACACAAATCATCTAATCATTAAGCAAAGATGGATAATGACTGGCAGTGGAATCCAAAACACGCATTCCGTCCTATTTGGGAATCGTCGGTTGAATGTAGAGTTGATGTTCACTCCGAGAATCGAATCTAGTACCGCACGTTTTGAAACTCTATAACGTTATTCACTTAGCTACTGGGTCCTGATAACTACCTGCTTGTGCGATGTGGTGAAGTTTAGATTTACTT